>CM076578.1:587551383-587726450 GCA_034641835.2 Pinus albicaulis | reverse complement strand
ATTCATGATGCAAAAAGGTTTACAAATTCTACTAAAAATCCACTGAAATAATCATCAAAAGCATACCTTTTTAGTACTCCACATACACCTTGTGAAAGGGCCACACAACAATGCTCTTTTTACTTATGTACATTTTTGAGCCTCTCTTTTGTATTCATTTCTTCACCTCCCCTGTCATTTTTAACTTTTTTTTGGACAATATGAACTCCTTTATTCGATTTTTTATCCTCCATATGTCCTAAATCTCATCAACTACCAACCTAAGGTAAAAAGCATTACAAGTAGGATTATTTTAACTATTCTATGGTTAAGTTATGTAGTTGAAGTTACATTCCTATTTGTTAACTCATCATTGTGGGATATAGTTGTGAAATTATCCCTAGAGGACTCATTCATCTAAAGAAGCATGAATGTTGGCACCTAAAATCGATTTGGAAAGACTGTACTACCCAAATCATGTTCTAGCTCAACTCTCTAGCATATTTTCATGGGTTCAATGAGATGAACAACTGGCCATTTTATGGAAATTGGGCTCATCTCGATGACCTTAGAAGCACCCTTCCAGATCATTGTGCAGTTATGCCAGAGGTAGGGTAGTTTGAGAATTAGTTATCTCAGGTAGAGCGTAATGATTATTATGAATAGCTAGTAGGATCCTTGCATCAGTTGGTTTCAACAATTTTCCATGAACATAACTTGTGATATTTTATGAATATCACTCTGCCAATAAAGGCTAAGATATGAAATAAGTCTAGTTAGTGAGGATTGTCATTCATTTTTGCTATCGAACTTGAAGATTGTAAACTCTATATCCAGTAATTAAGTTCATGTTTTAATTCGTCATGGTGTGTTGCGGATTGAATTCTGGATTGTTATGGATTTAATGATTTCTTGAATCAGATACGTTGAAGTGTAGTTAGTATCTATAAGTTTCAAGTCGTCTCCGGGTGTGGCAAGGGCCCACCACAATCTGGATCATCTTCTGTAAGCATATGCGTAGGTAATTTGTGTGCGTTTTAATGAATTATTTCATTTTAGTTTACATTTGTTCTTAACAATTGGTTTAATTTTGACTTCAATTAGCTATTCGATATTGTGTGTGTGTTAATGTTGGAGTGGTTTCAGCTGAAGGAACGATATCATGTGCCTGACTTCAACTGAACAAGTTAAGTGTTAATGTTGAAGGTCACGCATTGAATAGTTTCAAAGAATTGCTTTGTTGTGGGTGTGCATCCGGCATTTATAGAGCTTTGCTTCGTTTTCTTTGTATTCATTCATATACACGCAGATAATGAGGTTGTTGTTCTTGTCATTTAAAATCACCTCGAACCTGAATGAACACCTCCCTATGTGTACTCAAGAAAATGGATTAAATTAAAAACAAGCCTCTGCGCTGACAAATGTAAATCGAAATAAAGAATGGTTGAATTAGCATTGTTTTGGAGTTTCATTACAAAGTTTGTAAAGTGTTGTATCATTTCAGTTATAGAGTAGGGTTTCATATTTCTAGCACATAGACTTGGCATGTATTTAATGTGCACAGTGTGATTTTATTATGATAAATTTATTCTGGACAGTGTTTTTGTGATCCTTTTGATATCATCTTTGAGTTTTCAAGAAGAGTGAGAGTGCATTAAGAATAAAAATTTATAGATTAAATGAATGAGTGTGAGTTAAAATTGAATGCCCATAGTCACTGTTTGAACTAGAACTCAAATTTGCTAGGTTAATTTGATTATTTTCCAAAGTTTCCATTGGAAGTGTAATTTATTTTCACCTGAGAAACAAAGTGTTAGTTTAGAGATTGCTTGAGCATAAAAAAAATTTATTTTCCATTTGAAGTAGTAGTGTAGTCTTTCCATCATTTTTCTTTGTGTGATGTAGTGTAGAGTTGATAGGTTTTGTCTTTCTTTCATTTAAACCATAACTAGGATTAAATAAGTTTCTTTGATTTCAGTGAGATCTAGTATTTAAGAGTGAGATACCTTAAAGCTTGTAAGAATATTTCTAGAGTGTATTCTCAGTTTAATTGATTGAGTTAAATTATTTAGGTTAATTCTCAGTGTCGACATTCATCTTTGATTATCATCAGAAAGCATTGAGTCAATGTGAAGATTACCCTAGGATTTCATTCTAAATTTAAGATTTGAATGCAAGATTGGTTGAAGTGTGCTTATGAATAAACTAGGTCCTTAGCTCTTTCATAAACTGTAAAATAAAATTAGGGTTTTTAGTTTCGAATGAAATCTTGAATTCCTGGCTAACAAGTGAAGTTTGACTAAGTGATTATAGTTGTTTCAATTTCCAGTATTTGCAATTCAGTTTGGAGTGTGTTTCCTTCATTATACTCTGGAGCATTAGGTCAGTCAGCTAGTTGTGATTGATTGAATACTTAAAATGTGGATTTCACTAGGTGTAAGATTGAAATCTTAGTTTTCAGCTTGAGATAGTTTCCATTAGCAATACTTTAGTACAAAGTGTGTTTTCTAGACCTCGAAGTAGTGAAGGTCGTAATCAATAGTATAATTTACCTTTTTCGTTAAGGAAAAAGAGTATTGGTTTGCTGAAGATTTTAGGTAGGTCTGCTTGAGCTCAGTTTGAGATTTGATTCATGCAACTATAGCCTAGCTTCTCGAGTACCATTTTGTGTTCCCTAAATTAGTTCAATTCAGAGTTGTCTCATCTTTTCTCTTCATTCTTGAAATTAGAATTATGGTTTGATAATTTAACTTGTCATAGAGTAGGTAATATACATGCAGAGTGGTTGACTGTGAAAGATCAAGCTATTAACTCTGATTGGTAAGTGTAAGCATTCAAATCAGTTCACGATATCACAACCTTTTGCTTGTTATTGAGACAATGGAATTGATGTGAAGCATTCTCATCCTATGGTTTGAGTGAAGGAACAATTATTAAGTGTAAAATTGATTGCGTGAACATGAGATTAACTTACAAATACAATTAGATTAGATTCTTCAGTTCTTTCATGTGATGACTTGTAAAAGCCAGAATTAGGGTTTTGGATTTTTGAATGAAGTGTTGAGTTGTTGGGTTGAAGAATGAAGTTTGTTGAAAATAGTCATTTGTTTTGAAGTAGAACTTATGAAAGGTTTTTATTGAATCCAGATTCCAGTTCAGTAGCGAGATAGGTCAAATTTACAAAGATTTTAAGTGTTCAAGTTGAAATTTATTATTGATTCTTCTTATAGTGGTAAGATGGATTGATTTCTTTTCTGCAAGATGTGTGTTCGTAAGTATTTGTGTGCCCCATTCCTTAGTTGATCATTATAAAGGAATCATTCAATCTTCGACTCAGAAGTTAAATATAGAAAGCGCAGTGCAGCTCGTGTTTACGAGCCCAGATTGATATATGAATATTGGAGGATTAATCTAATAATTATTTCTCCCAACATACGTTATTTACCAAATAAAAATTATAAGCACACATGCTTGAAATAGAAACTATTTTAAAACAAAGAAAAAAAATTGATTCAAATTTGACTTGGTTGATTAAGCATGCATTAGCGTTCCTATTGGTTGAAAATTTGGTTGTAGACCATTTGGCTAAGTACTCCTTAAAATAGCTTAATGAAGTGCAACAATACTCCCATAAACTCTTTAACCTTACTTAGTCAAGCAACACTAGACATCCAAAAGAAATAACAATTATATATAAAGGAAACTAAAAATTTTTAGGAACACTACAACAATTAAAATATTTTGAAAGAATAATGAGGCTATAAATAAACAATGAATTTAAGTGAGGATCATAATAGAAATTAAAACTAGAATCTAATGCTACACTTTAAGTTTTATTTGTTTGCATATTTATACATAAAACAAGGGGGGGTTGTGGAGCAACTAGCCCTGCCACCCTTGAACTATACCAAAGGAAGAAATCAATATATTCAGTGATCCTCCAAATCATTAGGTTCAATGACATCTAAGCTTGAAATTGAAAGTCCCACTAGGGCATGAAAGAAAACAAATTAAAAGAATTAATATTCAACACTAATTACAATCCACAAGGTGGCCTGGGCATGTGAGAAAAACTAATTAAAAGAATTAATATTCAGCATCAATTAAAATCCACAAGATGGCCCACATTATAGCCACACATTTGTCATGAAATGATTTCTAACATGCATGTATAGAAAATTCCATATTCTGGATCTGTGAGGGTTCTCATGTATAGAAAATTCCTTATTTTGGATCTGTTAGGCTTCTCTGCCAGGTTCATTTTGTATGTCACGGTTATTTTGATTTTCTGTGTGGCGGCTAATGTGACAACCATATCAGTGCCAAGGCACAAAAGATGAAACAAAGAAGATTTTGCAGAGATTAGAGCTTGTTCTCTCTGCTGGGAAAAGTTAGGAGACCAACAAACTCAGATTTCCTGTAGCAACTCCATAGCCAATACTTTGTTGTGGTAGTGTTTTGATGAATCCACGTAGTAAAAATATCTAATATGATATCTTCCTCTATTCAAGAAGACTTTGAAGTCAGGTTCCTTATTATTTTATTGAGTGAAGAGGCGTAAAGGAAATAGGTACGAGAACTTTTGTGATGGTTTGGATAGGTAAAATTAAGTGAGAATGTAGGCATCTACAATTCCTATTATAGTTTTCGTGTCTCAAAGTTCTCCAGGGTTGAAGCTCGTCCCTTCGCTACAACAGAAGGTAATGCTGATACTGCATTGACTGCCTTGGTGTGACTTTAAACGCTATATGAAACTGATGTTGAAGAGGCATTAATTCAAATGACAGAGCTGTCGGTTGGAAGGTATTAGGCGGAAGCAATCTCCCTAGATTCAATCTCTGACTCTAATAGCAAACAAACAAGCAAGAAAATATTTCCCTGATTTTATCTATATTGACTCATAAACTAGAATGATAAGAGATGGAATCCATACCTTTCTTGAAATTCTTGATGAATATCCCCACTTTGGTTTGATGCAGCTCCTCAATGCTTAGAAACCAGATATGAAAACATAAAAACAACCAGAGATCAAAAGCATATGAATAATAAATGATTCAATACCACTCATACTAGTGATCAAGGAAACTAGTACCTAATACCATTTCAATGGGAAAATGGAAGAAAAAATAACTATATATCAATTCCATTGGACTATATAGTGGAAATAAAAAATCATTTGTATTCATCTCAGAAATAAAGGAGTTAAATAATATTGGCCATGATGAAGTGTGGCTCCTCCCAATGATCTACAATCCTATCCTTGGATGATGAACCTTCCAAAATTATTTGAGTAGCATAATTCTACCTTCAGTAATCTCTCCAAAACCTCTAGCCTATGTTTGATTTATAGGCCAAGAGGAGGAGGTTTCAGATCATCATCTCAAGAATGAGATCCACTAAAGGTGGGATTAGGGTTCCTTGAAGAATGGGAATTAGCTCCATGATAAAAGGGGTTAGGCTCAAATAAGCATCACCTCAAAGCTTTCAGTTCAGAAATATTCGCCCAAAAAACCTTCTATATTTCACTTGTTATTTTTAATTTTTGTTAAGTCATGTGCGCAATTTATAGAGGAAGACAATTCTACACAAGCTTATGTAGAGAAATTGGCTAGGAAAGTGTGCATATGAATAACATAGGTTTTTGGACCTTGTTACCAAAAATTCTCATTTTCTTTAGGATGTTTAAGTTATAGACTTGTAGGGGAATTCTTTGGAACACATTGATGGATAGCAAAAGATCCAGTTTCATAGTCATTTTCCATGGTGACAAAATGAGTTGTAACACACACATATAACAATCAAGAACATGAAAAGAATATGCACAGTAACCAAAACCAACATGTATACATTGAAATGATAATAAAACAACACTTATCTCCAAATGCGATAGTTAAGACACAAATATTTACGACACAAGTGTCAAATGAAATCAATTTCATGGGAGAGTTTACAACACATGTTCTTATGATAGATAACATTATCTAGTGCATGAGAGTGCAATGGAGCTGCCTCTAGAAGATGTGCCAATATACTCTTAACAAGATATGGAAAAGCAAGTGAAAGTGACACATGCCAAGATAAAAGAAAGAAAAATAAACACATGAGAAGGAAAAACCAAAAAAAATTGATGGTTGAGAAACTCATCTAGATGATGTCACACTTGCAACCACGAGTGAGAGAATGCTCCTTGTGTTCCAAAAGTGTGAAATATGAATGTGAGATGAACTCTGGTTTGGACTCTTTATATAGGGAGAGCATACATGCAATTAGGGCTAGGATTTATGAGTGTGCTCAATGCGTGTTGGGAAATTAGGAGTTAAGAGTGAGTTGGCTGCCACTAAGATGTGTGACAGTATTGACTTGAAGAATTATACTCTCGTTGTCAACAAGGAGTGTGCACTAATTTTCTGCAAACGATTCCCTTACACTGCTACTGTAAACTACACAATAATTGTTGGAAATGGTTTTGAAATCACTGTTGGAAAGGGCCGTGTAATCATTTTTAGCAAGGAATTCATAAAAAATGTCAAGAAAGAGTGTGCAGCACTATCACTATGAAGTTTTCTTAGCCTATCATAGAAGGTATCCTTGTGGAGACATCAAGAGTTGGGAAAGTGAAAGCAAGTAGTGCAACACTTAGGAATCCTAATGGAAAACTTGAACACATAGACAAAATGACCGAGCATGACATTAATTACTTGAAACGAAATATGGCATGATCATAAGGAGGCTACAAAATTTGAAGGTAGGAAGATTTTTGGAGGGGCTTATAGCAGCTATAACACTTGGTGATTTCATTGTGATTCGGAAATGTTTTCTTTGTTGTGAGAGAAATTCCTATACTAACCATTTTAAACCAAGCTTGCATATTGAAGGCTAGACCCTTCAATCCAGAGAGGGCTCTCTCTGACAACCTAATCACTAAGTTTAGAACCTGTTTGTGTCTTAAAACAATGGCTAGATCTTCAATAGGGTTTTTTGGATTTTAAGTGTGGTGGTTGGGATGAAGCAAGTAATCTATTGGGAAATGGAGTAAAAAAATAGGGTTTTTAGATGCAATTAACAAGATATCGACTATATGAATCAAGGTGGACAGAGGCGGGGTAGATGGAAAACTATATACATATCAAACATCATTTGAATGGTAGTAGAGGGAGAAAACAATCCATTATATATGGGCATGAAACATGAAATCTTTAGGAGAAATAGTGCAGATGTCTAAATCATACGAACCAGAGAATTAAACTAATAAATTTTTTCACATAATTTCATTTAAGCACCAAAATATAACATATAAATGATATCACATAGAAAGGAAACTATCGCAGAAGGAAACTGACTGAGTATACCACCATCACAAGAATATATGTATCATGAACATAACATCATAGTCCTCTTATCACTTGAAAAAATGAATAATTTGATCACACTCACAACAAAACAATACTTTGTTTCAAATTCCAACCCTTCTTCCTTCTTTTTCATTCATTATATAGGAAAAATACATAAATTTTCAGATCCACAATTTGTGGAAAGTATTAATTACAATAACCATCAAGATCCAAAAAATGGATATGAAAAATCTCTTCTCCCATCGCTAGTCTGATCCCCAAGTTGAATTTGACGAGGTGGCCTTCAGTTGTTGACTTGGCATTTTTATAGGATATAAAATTTTGAAAAGCCTCAAAAAATATTGAAAAATAAGCTGCAAATATTCTTTCATATCCTTCAAACAATTCTATTTTGGTAAAAAATGAGGGAGTCTTATTTAAATTGGTATATTACCAACAATAACCTCTATTTTTTTTTCACAAATTAGTCCCCATATGTTCGGAAACTTCATTTGAAAATAGTGACTAAAACAGGAAAATAAAAAATTTACAATATTTGGAAAAATGGGTATTAAATATTCCTCTGTAATTCTAAAAGCATGATGTCTTGATAAAATCTTAAAGACAAATTTTGAAATCAGCCCGTTACGAAAAAAAATGTCTTTCATGTTTTTAAAATTCCATTTTAAATGTTCAAAAACTGTGCTTGAAGATGGTGACTAAAATAGGGGAAAAAAAAGTGGTGCCATTTCTCCTTCTTGTTGACTATTTGACCAAAACCATAGGAACTTTATGTGTGTGCCTACAATCCACAAAAAACCTTAATGATACATGCTTTAATTTTTCATCTTCTTAAACCATAATGTTGTCTCTCCACTAGTGGAAAATGATGAAATTAGTGACAAGGTGACTAAAAACGTTAGTCACCATGAATTTTCTAGGTGAAATACTACCAAAAATTAGCAATCTTAACTGACACAACTAAAAATTACAAACATAAATGACTAATTTAGTCCCAGGTTAAAATATACGACTAGCTAATAATTAATACAACTAAAAATGACTAACATGAATGACTAATTTGGTATAGGAACACAAATATGACTACCTAACAAGTACTACAATAATAGGAATTGGTCATTTAGTTTAGTCATTTTAATTGTGTTAGTAATTTAAACTTGCAAGTGATAGTGGATTCAAAGGTTTTTATAGATTGACTAAAAGATTATACTTCCTTAAACACTTCTTTATTGATCAATGGATTATTAGAGTTATGGAGCTAATTAGAATATTTAGGGTTATATCCTTTGATCACATTCACATGGAATTAAATTCAAAGGCTAACAAATTATCCCATTGTAGAAAATTTCAACCTAAAAATGGCCTCCTAAGGAAAAATAATAAAATACGAGTTATGAATTTTGGAGGGAAAATAAGAAAACTACTTTTTTAATTGTATTTTTGGCTTATCACCTTATGGGTTTGCTCAAATTTCACGTTTAGACACTCATTAGATGCGGAATTAAATTCCACATCCAACGAGTACCTATTATGCATAATTTTGAGAAGACCCACATTGATAAAATTTGTAGATACATTAAAAAACGTGTTGAAACACATTTTTTAAATGTACCTGCAATTTTTATCAAGGTGGGTCTTCTCAAAAGTATGCATAATGGGAACTCGTTGGATGTGGAATTTAAATTTTCATCCAACAAGTGTCTACACTTGAAATTTGAGTAAACTTGTAGGGAGATAAGTCAAAAATACAATTAAAATGTACTTTTTCTTCTTTTCCCTCCAAAATATTTACATGTACCTCTTTTTAAATCTAAATAATTTTTATTGGTTTACATATTTTGACATGGAACCTCTGATGAAAATGGGAGGCATGGTCTTACAATTGGGTAATGAAGAATACGATATGGGTAATGGTAAAATACAATATGAAGAATACCTTAAAGGAGAAGTGTTGGTTAATGAGTAGAATATGCATTTCTCTTAGTAATAGGAAAATTTTAGGGGTGGAAATTTATCTTAAAGTATAGAAACCTTGGCGAATCTCACTAGTCCCAAATATGCATAATGTAAAATGTTTGTTGATATCCTTGTAAAAATATTCAAATTTCAAAATTTTTGTATATGGTCTTTATAGAATTTTGGCAATTTCAAAGGTAAAATAATTTTATACTGTAAAATAATTTTATACTATAGAATTTGGCAAATAATTCTTAGAAAAAATGGAAATTGGTAAATCGTTTTTTGGAAAAATCATCAAAATTAGCCTCCCTTAGAATATTAACACCTAAAATTTTCCTTACTAAAAATGCAATATATCTTCCCATAAATGTCATAGAATGATGCCTCTACCACCATTTAACAACATGCCCCAACATGAAGGTGTTTTGTAATGGTTATCGATTGATTTTCTACAATAGAAAACACTCAGTTTTAAAGAATCCATTCCCTTTATAAAAACATCAAACTATTGTTGGGGCTCTACACCCTTGCAAAGGGGTATTCAAAGCCAACTTCACCTACAAATGAAATTCTACAATGTGATCTTCTCCTTTTCCACTTTGTGAGAGCATAGCTCCAAATGAAATTCTATAGTGGAATTTTCTAATTACTATTATTAAATGTTGTAGCGTCCCATAAATATATTTGTGATTTACCAATTTTTTTAGAAAAATATAAAAGGAATTGATGGAAATTATTTTTGAAAGGTTACTTGGTGTTAGCGTTCTGCAATTTTCTAGAGATTGTGAGAACTAATCACATAGGCCAATATCAAATAAAATTTGGAAATGTTGGCAATATGATGTAATGTGTTGTCCTTGATGGCAACCTACTTGATGAAGTTGTCCTTGATGGAAACCTACTTGATGAGTTTCCTATGATAAGCAACCTATTTGTTAAAGATGTAAGAATGATGTATCTACAGATCGGTTCAGATGTGTCAGAGAAAATAATTCCAACAAGTGCCAGAGAAATGATAAATATATTATGTCACAATGTATACGCGGGTTTGTAAAGGTCAAGTCGCGTATGTATCCAGATACGTACGTCCCAAGTCACGTATGTCTATTTGTGCTCTAAATTTATAATACCAGGGGACTTTACCATGGTATTAGCCCACAATATTGAGCACCATATTATCTATTTGATTCCATCCAGCATTACCATCATCAGTTGAGTGGTTTTGACTCATGGTATTGGTAAAAGCTAAATCTATATAAGGAGAAGAAGATCATAGTGCTAGGGGGCATGTGTATGGGTTGTTGATGAATAAATTTCTCTAAGGAATATCTGCATGGATGAGATTTGTTCTTAATTGATAGATCTATGATGCACCCATGGATATAATGATGGTTCAAGATCTCTAGATCTGATGATGATGAATCTCTAGAATGACCTACTGAAGGAATGATGAATAACTTGCGCAAGTTTGCTGAAGAAAATGAATAAATATGGGTAAGTTTTATAGATCTGGTCTGTTTTAAAAATTTTATTTTTTACAGATCTATACGCTAGTTGGTTTCAACAAAAGCGCGTTCGGTTCATAAAAGCTGCGTATGTAATTCTGCAAAAGTAAAATTAAATTTATTAATTTGAGTTCTAAATAATGATTCACCCCCCCCCCCTCTTAGTATTTTTCCCAACAATTGATATCAGAGCAGGTCCTTCTGAAGAAGTTTAACCACTAGAAGGAAGATCAGCCAAGATGAGCAACCAAGATGGGACAGCATCTATCAGGCCTCCACTTTTCAATGGAAACAATTTAATCTTCTGGAAAACACAGACAAGATCCTATTTACAGTCTCTTGGAGCAGATGTATGGGCTATTGTTGAAGGAGATTATCAATATCCAACCTCAGTTCCAACAGATGCAACGACAAGAAAGAACTATGAAACAAATGCAAAGGTGGTCAATGCACTATTGGGGAGTCTGACTAAATCAGAATTTTTCAAGGTCATGCAATTGAATACAGTAAAGGAAATATGGGACAAAACCATTCTAAGCTATGAAGGTGATACAAAGGTAAAAAGTGTTAAACTCCAAACTCTCAGAATTCAATATGAAAATCTAAGGATGCATAATGAGGAGAGCATTTCCAGTTTCTTTTTATGTCTAGATGACATTGTAAATCGTATGAGAAACTTGGGTGAAACCATAATTGACACTACTCTGATTGAAAAAGTTTTAAGATCTCTAACTTCAAAATTTGAGTCAAAAGTGTTTGCTATTGAAGAGAAACATGATCTTCAAAGTCTTACTATTGTCCAACTTCATGGGATTCTAACTGCATGTGAAATGAAAAAAGGAGGATCTTCTGAAGTCAAAGAAGCCATCTTTAGAGCCTCTACAAAAGGAAAATAAGTCCAAGAAATAGAACGATCAGGGTATATTTCAGAAGAAGATGAGGTAAATTTTATAAAAAAGCTCCAACTTGGCATTGGAAGGTTCAGAGGTAATCTTCCTTTCAAATGTTTTTCTTGTGGAAGAGCTGGTCATTATGCTGCTAAGTGTCCTCATAAAGAAACACATGGAAAAGGAAAAGAAGTAGAAAGAAGAAATAAGAATCAATTTAGCACTAGAAAAAGTTATTATACTCATGAAGATAGTGATGGGTTATTAGATAGTGAGGAAAAATTTGATCAAGATCTTAGACTTATCATGGCATTTTAAAAAGAGTCTAGAGAAGAAAAGGATACTTTTATGGATGCTCTAGAAGACAATGATTTTCTTGAAGAAATCAATCAGCTCAAAATATGTTTGGAAGGAAACAAAATATCCATAGAAACTATAAAAAATTAGCTTGAAGAAAAGGAGAAACACAATGAGAAATTATAATGTGAAGTAGTAAGTCTAAGAAAAGAAATTGAGAAATTAAAGACTTTAAATCTTAGATTTGCTAAAGGATATGAAACGTTAGATGAAATTATCAAGGTACGACGTTCTCCTCGTATAAAGACAGGTCTTGGATATGTCAGAGAATATTCTCAGTCTTTGGCACCAAACTATCTAAAAGCAGCTATAGCCAGCCTACATCATTCTGCCACTCAGCAAGGAAACAAATAAACTTTACAGGTAAAGCATGACCACCTCAATACAAATAACACTAACAGGAATACCTTTCAGAGAAATACCAACCAACAGGTAAACACAAATAGAAGGTTCAATGATCACAGAAATTTATTCTTCAATGGACAATGTTTCTCATGTCATAATTTTGGTCATAAAGTTGTTCAATGTGTTGCATACAAAACCATCATGACTAGAGAAGCAAGAAAGAAAAGAATTGATACTGGAATAAAGAAGAATACATATAACAACTTTTCTCCTCTTCAAAATTAAATTGAATGTGATTATTGCAATAACTTTGGTCATGAAGAATCTGAATGCAGGAACAAACTTTAGCCAAAAGAGCATATACCATCAACTTCCAAAGTATGGAGAAAGAAAGAATTACAGGTTGAGAACTGTGGCATAGCTTTATTTGTAGAAGGAGAATAAAATCAATGGTACATTGATAGTGGATGCTCAAAAAACATGACAGGTGACAGAAATAAACTTCTTGCATACAATGCTCTAGAAAGAGAAAAGAATGTTACTTTTGGAAATGATACTCCTGCTATCATTAAGGGAAAAGGTTTTGTTTTTCTAAAAGAAAAGGTGAAAGCTAAAAATGTTATATATGTGGATGGATTAAAGCATAACCTGTTAAGTGTAAGTCAAATGTGTGATCAAGGAACTGAAGTTGTCTTTAGCTCAAAAGAATGTGTGGTACGTGATCTGGATACAGGAAAAACAATCATAAAAGGAAATAGAACACCAAGCAATTTGTATGTATTGAAAATCCGTAAAGAACAATGCTACTTGGGTAAATCTTCAGAAAATTGGTTATGGCATAGAATATTGGGGCATTTGAGCTTCTCTCAAATCAACAAATCTTGCAGACTCAAAGTTGTTCGTCATCTTCCCAATATTACTCTTCCTGAAAGTACCATATGCAAATCTTGCCAATTCGGTAAGCAAACCAAAGTGCAATTTAATGCCAAGGAAGGATCAGCAAGTAAGCCTCTTGAACTCATTCATATTGATATATGTGGACCCATGAGAAAAATGTCACCCCGTGGAGAACAATACTATGTTATGTTTATTGATGATTTCTCTAGAATGTGTTGGATTGGGTTGCTAAAGAACAAAGATTAAGCATTCGAAAAATTTTAGATCTTCAAAGCATTGGTTGAAAATGAATTAGATCTAAAAATAAAGTGTCTTAGATCTGAGCGTGGAGGTGAATATATATCAGATGAATTCTTTGATTTTTGTGAACAACATGGCATAAAAAGACAATTTTCTGTAGTTGGTACCCCACAACAAAATGGAGTAGCAGAAAGAATGAATATAACAGTTCAACAGATGGCTCGGGCTATGCTTGATGATTCAGGAACACCTGACACATTTTCGGGAGAAGTAGCACATACTACGGTAAATATTCTTAACAAAGAACATCTTCATGTAAACAGTGATAAAACTCCATATGAGCTCTGGTATGGTAATCTTCCCACTGCAAAGCATTTTAAAGTTTTTGGAAGCAAATGTTTTATCAAGAACAATGATGAGAAGCTTAGAAAGTTTGAACCTAGAGCAGATGAAGGAATATTTCTTGGCTACTCTTCTAGAAGTAAATCATATAAATGTTACAATAAAAGACTTTGGAAGATTGTTGAATGCATTGACGTTGTAATTGATGAATCCCTCTCAGCTCAAAAATGGGAAATTCAAACAACAAATGAAGATGATGATGATGTATATCTTCCTGCATCTAATAGAGATAATATAGAAGGTGAACCAAATGAAGCAGCAGAAGAAGATCTATCTGAAAAGGCTCCATCCAGGTATGTTCAAAAGAATCATCTAGAATCTCAAATTTTGGGAGAAAAGGGATCAAGTGTCCAAACAAGAAGAACTCTTGTAGGGTCTACTAGCTATATAGCATTTTTATCCACTATTGAACCACATAATGTCAATCAAGCTTGCAAAGATGAATGTTGGATTCAAGCCATGAATGAAGAACTTGATAAAATTGAAAAGAATCATACTTAGGAACTAGTTCCAAGACGTCATGATAAAAATGTTATTGGAACAAAATGGATATTCAAGAACAAGTTAAATGAAAATGGAGATGTTATTAGAAACAAGGCTAGACTTTTTTGTAAAGGGTATGCTCAACAAGAAGGTATAGACTTCGAAGAAACATTTTCTCCTGTAGCTAGTTTTAAAGTCATCAGAATGTTTATTTCTTTTTCAAGCTTTCAACAAATCAAAGTTTATCAAATGGATGTTAAATCTACTTTCCTCAATGGTGATCTAGAAGAAGAAGTTTATATAGAACAACCAGAAGGATTCATTTTGGGCAATGATGAAAAAATTGTTTGTAAACTTAAAAAGGCTTTATATGGTCTCAAACAAGCTCCAAGGGCATGGTATTATCGTCTTGAAAAATATGTTCATCAACAAGGTTTTTAAAAAGGATCTGTTGATAGAAACTTATACATAAAAACTAAAAATGATAAACTATTGATTGTGGTTGTATATGTTGATGACATCATTTTTGGAAGTAATGAAGAGTCTCAGTGAGTCAGAAATTTGCTTCTCTTATGCAGCAAGAACTTGAAATGTCTTTACTTGGGGAACTAACATTCTTTCTTGGCTTACAAGTGCGACAAGAAACAGATGGTATATTCTTATCACAAGCAAAATATCTTAAGCAAATTCTAAAGAAGTATGGGATGGAAGATTGCAAACCTATAAGTACACCAATGATAACAGGGTGTAACCTTAGTTCTCATGATGATTCTTCCACGGTGAATCAACTAGAATATAGATCCATGATTGGATGTCTGCTTTATCTCACAGGAACAAGACCAGACATTATGCATGCAGTTGGGATTGTTGGATGATTCCAAGCTAATCCAAAATAGTCTCACCTTCAGGCTGTCAAAAGAATATTCAAATATCTACAAGGAACTCAAAACTTTGGACTATGGTATCCAAATAATGCTGATCTCACTCTTTATGCTTACATAGATGCAGATTGGACTAGAAATGTTGATGATCAGAAGAGCACTAGTGGTGGTGCATTCTATATGGGGCCCCGACTAGTATCTTGGTTCAACAAGAAACAAAGCTCTATTGCCTTATCTACAACAGAAGCATAATATGTGGTTGTCACATCATGTTGCACACAACTTCTTTGGATGATGCAGACTTTATAAGACATTCAAATAAAATGTTCACCCCCCATATCCATTATGTGTGATAATACAAGTGCCATCAGTATCTCAAAGAATCCTGTTATGCATTCCAAGACCAAGCACATTCCTATCAAGTATCACTTCTTACGTGAACAAGTGCTTGAACAAAAGGTGAAATTGGAATATGTTCCCTCAAAAGACCAAGTTTCTGATATATTTACTAAACCTCTTCCCAGGGAAGCATTCAAATATCTCAAACAAAAGCTGGGAGTTGTCTCTGCTACTCATAAGATCAGATCTGCTTAAATTCAGAATATTAAATTGGATACGCGGATTTCATAAAGGACATTCTTGTATATATGTGAATTTATTTACATAAAACCATGTATGGGTTTTTGCTGGCACATTTCTCTAGGTCAGCCTTTTCAGAACAGTTGCGGTGTTGTTGGGTACCTCTGGTGATGTTCCGGTTCTCACATTTCTGTTTCATTTTCCATTTTTTATGAAGATGCCTTGATGTTTTTCTGTTGAAAGTGTTCAGGGTGCACAAGCTAAGGGGGAGCACTTGTCCTGTGGGAAAGGATGCATTGTTGGCGTACTAAGTGTTGGTTGTGGTCTGATCTCATAATTGAGATTCATTGGTCTTGTTTATAAAAATTCATTTGATGAAAAGGTCATGTTGAGATCTATGATTTAAATTGTTATATTCAGTCATGTAAGGACTTGTTCAAATTTGTAAACCCACTTAGTTGAGTAGTTGAGTCAAAATTTGTAATTCCACTTAGTTGGATCATTGAAGTAAGTATGAGTACTTGGTGATAGGAATGGTCATACTTGGTTGAGTTATAGAGTCATGTAATTCATTGAAAAATCTGTCTAAAGATTCAACATGAACTCAGGGGGAGCATGGTAAATTCAGTGCACTTCAGATCTACAGAGCTCATCTCTATACAAGGGAAGAGAAACCTTGTTTTGGTTTTGATCCGCCCTTTGAATTTGATGTCAAAGGGGGAGAGTATCATGGTGTATGAATAATGGTTATGATTAATGTATCTATTTTTTGTGGTGATCAAACACCATCGTGGTTGCCATCAAGTTCAAAGGGGGAGATTGTTGGCAATATGATGTAATGTGTTGTCCTTGATGGCAACCTACTTGATGAAGTTGTCCTTGATGGAAACCTACTTGATGAGTTGCCTATGATAAGAAACCTGTTTTTTAAAGATGTAAGAATGATGTATCTACAGATCACTTCAGATGTGACAGAGAAAATAATTCTAGCAAGTGCCAGAGAAATGATAAATATAATATGTCACAATGTATACGCGGGTTTGTAAAGGTCAAGTCGCATATGTACGCGGATACGTACGTCCCAAGTCGCGTATGCCTGTTTGTGCTCTAAATTTATAATACCAAGGAACTTTACCATGGTATTATCCCACAGTATTGAGCGATATATTATCTATTTGATTCCGTCCAGGATTACCATCGGCAGTTGAGTGGTTTTGACTCATGGTATTGGTAAAAGCTAAATCTATATAAGGAGAAGAAGATCATAGTGCTAGGGGGCATGTGTAAGGGTTGTTGGTGAATAAATTTCTCTAAGGAATATCTGCATGAATGAGCTATGTTCTTAATTGATAGATCTATGATGCACCCATGGATATAATGATGGTTCAAGATCTCTAGATCTGATGATGATGAATCTCTAGAATGACCTACTGAAGGAATGATGAAGAACTGGCACAAGTCTGCTAAATAAAATCAATAAATCTAGGTAATTTTTATAGATCTGGTCTGTTCTGCAAAATTTATTTTTTACAGATCTATACGCTAGTTGGTTTCAACAAAAACGTGTTCGGTTCATAAAAGCCGCGTATGGAATTCTGCAAAAGAAAAATTAAATTTATTAATTTGAGTTCTAAATACTGATTCACCCCCCTCTCAATATTTTTCCCAACAGGAAACTGGGATCTAGCCATGGCAGTTTAAGAGAGGGCTCTCTCTATAAGATTTAATTTTGTTTAGATAATTTTTTAGGCTAGGTATGATAGTACTTTTCTTTTTAGTTTTGTTTTGGTTTTTGGAAAATTGATTTTATCCAATTTATTAATATCTATTGGGAAATGGAGTCAAAATATAACTAGATAGTTGCATCAACTTTTCATAGAGTAAACACAGGGAAAGCTAGGAATATTCACTGGATATTTCGAATTTACAAATGGATTATGACAGAAATATGAAAAGATTCAGCAGAACTAAAGCGCAATTAAGAATTCTTTAGTTTGGCCTTCAGTGGAAAACATTATGATTGTAAACATAGTCAGAATAAGGTACTCAACAGTAAATCATATTTTTCACGCTTTCTGGTTTACAATTAGAATTTAGATGATTACAATGAAACATGACAGTAAAACATAATAACTAAAGAAAAAAAATCACGATTATTTAAGCCACAAGAATCCTGTGAATGGTATGATTATTGTTGATGCTCCAGTGCTTTGAAAAAGCTTACAGTACTCCAAAAGACAAGAATAGTTCTGATCTCAATCAATCGACATTTGATACTTCCAAAACTGAAATATTTATACAAAAATACAATGATACAGTCTCTAACAGACATGGTATTTTTAGAATTAAACTTGAACTAAAAACTCTAACTTATTACAAAATTATAGTCTCGGTGGAATGAACTATGCAAAGCAGGTGATGATGTAGTGGGATAGTTAGGACATGGACCACATTTTACAGGTGTGCTGGCAGATGCTGTGTCAGCGAAATCGAAAGTATGAACGCTCTTTCTGCCTAACTTGACTTGAGGTGTTTATTTGCTACCCGAATCCTTTATGCCATGTTTTAACCCTTTTTCTAAACAAAATAGCATAGAAACTCACTACCCTTTTTGTAAACATTACTCCTAGAATATTCTAGCCACATTAAGAAAAGAGGGTGGATAATGAAAATAAATATTAATAAATTAAATTAGAGAAAATTTAGAGAACCTCTATGTGGCAAGTGCCAGCACAAGGATCTCCATCTAAGAGTTAATTTGAGCTAAACTATGATGTAATTGGGAGACCAAATCCGAGACCCATGAGTTGAATTCAGTAATGAACACAAATTAAGGAGTAGAAAATGGGGATCAAGAGATATCTAGGAGAAGAAATAGGAAGTCATTTTAGGGTGAGAAAAATTAGTATTTTTGAATAAGAATTTATGTAAAATAAATTAGGAGAGCTTTGGTGAGAGGGTGACACATGGGTGGGTGAATAATCAAAATTTTAAATTAATAAAAATAGTCATTTTGCATGAAGTTCAAAATGTCCCCTATGAAGCCTCATATAAAATGAGGATCAAGCTATTGGTGGAGGGATCCTTTTGGGCCCTATTGTTGGATGGATGAGATAATTTTATTGCCTTGACTACAAAGAATATAGTGAGTTTGGTGAGGTGGATGTGATTAAAGAGGGAGCTCTTACTATAGGATTGCTTGCCTCCATCGACTAATGTCTCTTCTTCTACTTATAACCACATTACAACTCAAGGGTTTGTGGGGAAGAAGAGTACTAAAAGAGTAGGCTGGAAGGTCAACTGATGGGTCTCCAACATTTTGTCGAGACACATTATCCTGCACACGTGAATGCAAATGGCAGTAAGGGAGCACAAGTAGCAACAAAGCCAAGAATCAAAACCCCACTCCTTAGTGAACGATACCTTGTGTATTCAGAAATTTTGTTATATGATTATCGATGCATCTATAATGACTAAATTATAAAAGCGAATGTTATGATGGTTGAATTACAATATATGGTTATTGACGATGTATCTCAAATCTACGTGTTTTCAATATTTATTTACTTTTAATTAATATGCAACTTCATAAAAGATGTGGTTAACAATTGACTAGTATAAAATGGATTTCCTAATTGCTTATTTTTCAATGTCGTATCTTAAATTGTATCACTTTGTATTTGCTTAAATATGAGACGGTTCTTATATCTAGAACTTGTTAAAAAAAATGGCGTCATAGGGAAGGTCTTTACATAATTCAAATAAAGAGGGGATAACCTGCTCCAGCTTAGTCTTTCAAGTAAAATTCCTTTGACACCAATGTGTGCACAAAGACGCAATGAAAAAATGAATTACACAAGCATACATAAACAAGAATTCCAAGTCAAATTCCTTTGACACCAATGTTTACACAAAGACATAATGAAAAAGTGAAATACAAAATCACAGGTAAACAAGAGGCTCGTGACCGCCCCAAAGAAGAATTATGCTTACACTCATTCAAATTATACAACCCAAATTGAAAGGAAAGCCTTCTCTAGCATCTTTAATTTAGCCATGGATTATCGTTCTTGTATTAATATAAATGTTTATTTAGCTGTAAATTTTACTTCTTGTGTTAATATGGTTTTTAGTAAATTAACTTAACATTGAATATAATTATATTAATACAATTCAAACTCATAAGACATTTTTATTATAAACAACAAACATTTTTATGAATTTGGCTTTTGTGATCCATAAATTGTGTTATTCTATAACGGCTAGTTAGAGCTTCCTTATCTATTTAAACTGGGTCCTAGATCATATTTCTCATCTTGTCCTGATGATGAACCACACTAGCTGGTTGGAAACATGTCGACAAAATCTGCTTGAATGTGATTTTCACCAAAATATTTTATACACAACAGACATTTTCACAAACAACAAACATATATATTTATATAATTTTATGCTAATTAAAACATAAATTTCATTTTTTGGTAGACATTTTCCATATATATATATATATATTTCTATTTATAATTAAAAATTATTTATTATAATTATTCTTTATTTTTATTTATAATTAGAAAATATTTATTATTATTATTCTTATTTAATTTAGATTAATTTCATATTTAATTTTTAAATTTTATCAATATTAAAAAAAACCAAGTTTTTAAAAAACTAAAAGGCTCCATTCCACTTCAAAAAAATACTATATCTTAATGTTTAATTGAAAAAAAAAACATATAACTATTTTCATATTTATTGAAAATATAATCAGAAGAAAATTTACTAAAATATCTTTTAAATATAAATATAAATTTACTAAAATATATTTTAAATATAAATTTAAAATATAAAACGAATTATTCACTGTATTCTAATTTTACTCCATTTCTTTCCTTCTTAAAAGATAATTTATATTACAACCAGACATGGTTATACTTTAGTCTGTCTTGTTTTAAAATTGCGATTTGAAAACATTAATGTCTCCTTACTCTCACACCATTCTTCTTCAACCTCTTTTATACACTCGACGGCACCTGAAGTTCGTTACACCTTTTGATGAATACCCATCGAAGACTTGGAAGACCACAAAGGCCTTCTATACTTCTCAAATTATCACAGCCGATCAAGGTCACCTCTTGAAGTATTGGAAGACCACAAAGGCCTTCTATACTTCTCAAATTATCACAGCTTGCTAAGGTCACCTCTCGAAGCATTGGAAGACCACAAAGGCCTTCTATACTTCTCAAATTATCACAGTCAATCAAGGTCACCTTTGTGAGGGCCTTTGGTAATGTTCCTGCAACCTGTAATTTTCCGACGTGTTGTTGCTTGAACATTCACTACTACACCAAGGGCATTTTTAAGATATTTGTTTAAGACAAAAGAAATCTTTTGTCTTAAAAAGTCACTTTTTATTTTAGTTCTTTTATATTAAAATTTAATATCAATTGAATTGTCTTAAATATAAAATTTAAGACAAAAGTAGTATGAGACAAAATTAGTTTGAGACAAAACTTTATATTTAAGACAAAAGAAATTTGAGATGAAAATATTTTAAGACAAAAACAATTTAAGACAAAAATATTTTAAGACAAAACTTTATATTTTAGACAAAAACAATTTGAGACAAAAATATTTTAAGACAAAACTTTATATTTAAGACAAAAGTAGTTTGAGACAAAAATATTTTAATACAAAAATTTATATTTAAGACAATGACAATTAAGACAAAACCCATTTAATAAAGTTAGCAACTAAGACAAAAAAATTATTATTGTTGAAGTTTGCACTGAAATTCTATGAGTGGATAGTGGATAATTATATTTTTAATTTTTGAATATATCTATATATATATTCAAACCACATGAAATGTAATCATGTCAATTTGATTTCTTTTATATTATATTTTTCCTTTTTCATTAAACTACATTCTAAAAATATAATAAATAAATAAATAAATAGATAAAAAAATATTATTTTTTGGTTGCCCACTCAATGGGATATAAGTTTGAATCTCATGTTTTTACATAATACTTCATAACAAGGTGATTTTCAAATGAGTTACATTCCATGAACTAAAATTGTTTATTTTTTTAAATATGTTAAAATTTTTAAATCACTTCAACTAAAACTTTGACATAAATTTGCAAGAAATTAAATACAATATAACGATTAAAAAAAAAATTTTAAATATTTTCTCAATTGCTTTCCATATATGCATTTTAAACCTTCATTTTTTTCTTTCAAAATGAAAAATCAAAATTTTGATTCTTGCATATGTCTTATAGTCACATCTAGGTTTTCTTTTCACTATTGAACAAATATATCAAAGAGATAAATAACAATAATTTAATAATTTCTTAGATAAAATTTTAGTATTTATTTTTTTTATTGTAAAAAAACTTTGTACTAATATTGTAATATATATATATATATATATATATATATATAGATATATATATATACAAAATGCAGTTTAATATTTTTTATATTAATTTATTATTAGGTACTAAGATGTTGGTAAAGCTTTTCATCTACAATTAGAAAACCATGAATGCATTATTAAGAAACCAAGTAATATTAGGAATTGATGTCATTTCAAACTAGGGAAGAACAATTATATGATTTATCTTCCTTACTTAATAGAGATATATGTAAAGAAATTGTGAAAGAGGTTGAAAGAGTACCTCTAGCATAAACCTTAATTTAACCTAAAAAGCCATTTTCATGCCCCTATAGTCACCCATATCTGAGGTTGACTTAGTGCACCGAGATGGCCCATCACTATAGGTTTGTGGGGCATCTGACTCATTTCATCTCATCGATTTTATCAATCTGAAACTATGTGATTATATAATACACCTCACTTTTTATATTTCATGGTCATTAAAATTCATAAGTTTAACACTTATTGAAGTATGTAGATAATAATTTCATACAATTATGCTTTAACATAACCAATATGCAAATGATATGAATGAAAGTAATATTATAGAATCAACAACCTAACTAGCCTAACAGTTGTCAAATATTCAAATGTGTTACAATCAAGTGAACTCTAGTCTCGTATAAAAATTTAATTATAAGAGCACACAATTCATACAAACCTATCACCAAATTTCCTATTTCATTTACAATCATCGATCGCAACTTTGTCATAGATCAAAATTGTTTAACTTGATATAAATAGTAAGTACTCTCGTATGCATGAAATGTATGAAGAGTTAAATTAACTAAAGGAAAGCAATTTAAGTCTAATTAATTCTAATATTAGAAGTCAAGAGAGTCAAAGTTAAAAAGGTAAAGCCTTGTCAAGAAAAGCTAAGTGAAGGAAAAGAAAAATATTGATTTATGTAAGTGAAGTTCGAAAAGTTTAGTTAAAGCGTCAAGTCATAGTTTGCATGAAGAAAAGAAAGTTAGAGTTTGCATGATTCCATATTTAGAAAGCTTAGTTCTTATAAACTCATGGTTGTGTCATTGTAATGTGAAGTAAGAAGAGAGAATAACAACAAATTGGTGGATGTACATGACAGAATAATTAATGAATAGAAATTATTTATTGAAGAAGAAGTTTGTGTACTTATTTGTCTGGTGTTTGCATGTTTATATTTTCATCTAAATAAAAACTGGTATCAGAGCAAGGTTTAGCAAGGTTTCAAAGAACCAAACAAGCTAAGAAGGTCATGAGCTACTTCGACTACGAGCCTTGGCTATTGTGAGTAGTTTGCAAATCGAAGTTTGCATCCATTGGTCCATAAATAGAAACTAGAGCTCATTGAGAATTTTTAAACCCAACTACTAAAATATTAGGTTCAGTAGCCTATAGATCCACCACCATATCAAGACGAAATAGCCACCACCACTAACCAAATAAGGAGTCTCCACTGTAAGTTGTAGCCATGAGCCTCCATAAGAATATGCATAGAAGAGCTTTGAAAACATGATAGTAGTTGTTGGGAGCCAC
Source organism: Pinus albicaulis (assembly GCA_034641835.2). Taxonomy (NCBI): domain Eukaryota; kingdom Viridiplantae; phylum Streptophyta; class Pinopsida; order Pinales; family Pinaceae; genus Pinus; species Pinus albicaulis. The sequence goes on along the minus strand of CM076578.1, from coordinate 587,702,624 downwards.
CGTTAAAGTGAAGATTAAAATGCTTATTGTTAAATATAATCAAGTGTATGTGACGTTAATTTCTAGAAGGCTAACACAAAAAGGAAAGAAGGTAGAAGACAAAAGAAAGACTACAACCATGGGTCACAAAGTATGAATGAAGCAAACTGAGAAAATAAATCGAGAGGAAGAGCCAAAGTATTTTGAAGATATCATAGAAGTTCTCTCCACAGTCGAGGCATCTAAAAGATAAGTAGATGAAGTAGAAAAATTTGAGGATGAATGGATCAGGATAAATCTGGTAACACTTCCAAAATTTACTAGTAAAAATTTTAATTTTTGGGAACTGTCAAAATATAAAACTTTTCTTCGATGTAAAGAGTTGATTGAGTATCGGTCTAGTAACCCATATGATGAAGTATGTGATACCATATTATTGGATCTTATAAAACATGCATTGGATGAGAAGTCATTGTGCAAGATAGAAAAAGTTAGATCTTCCTAGGAAGCATGGAAGACCCTAGAAGTAGAATTTGGTATAAAGGAAAGTGACATAAAGAAACACATTATGTTACAATCTGTTGAAGAATCAATAGAAAGTTAACTACAGTTCTAAGATTAAATGAGAAATACTCTAGGAGGAAAACTGAGCTTGGAGAATCCCACTCAAATGTGGATGATAATCATAAAGACTATAAAATTGAAACCCATCATGCAAACATCCATATGGATGAAGAAGACACATAAAATATTGCAGAGTGAGAATTTGAAGCCCCTGCGTGTGAGGTAGAGTAATAACATATAAATTCTTGAGAACCCCACTGTAACATGGATAGTGAAGATGATGGTGAATCCCAATCTGATGAGACACATGTGGATGGTGACTGAAAAGTGAGTAGTGAATTGGTGAATCCAATAGTAGTCCTTGTTGATGATGGTGAAGCTTCCAATAAATAAGTGAATAACATGTGTGATCTAGTTGGTATGATTGTAGTTTATGATGACCTCTTTGCATCATAGTTTTAAGAATTTAAGTTTGAGAATAAAAAATACAATTTTTCATATGAATTAATGGTTTGTAAGGCTAAATGTGCATCTCTCATGAATCCAACAACAAATTATGAATTCGGTGAAGTAGAAATTGTTATTGAGCACATGCATGCTCCGATATATCACCACAAAGTGGATTAAAATTATGTTGATGAAATTTGTGGTCTCTTTTTCAAAACAAGGATTGATTGTGGAAATATGGAAAGTGCCATGTTTAATGAAGAATTGAAGGTTGAAGCTACCACTGTAGCAGCAAGTTGTAACATCCCTGGTCAAAAATCCATGTAAAAGTTAATAAAGGTAAAATAATACCTTGGTCATGGGACACGTATTCCAAGTTGAACGTTGGGTGAAAACATCCTAGTGGGTGTTCATTTTGGTTTATTAATGGTTATGGAAATTGGCAAAGGAAACAGCAAAGGCTTTGGAAAGGCATGAGGCATTTATTGTCATTTTATTTATGAAAATAATGGAAAATAGGAGAAAAGAAAGGTGAAAGGTCACAGGTTGCATGTGAGGAAGGAAATGAAGGAAAATAATGGAAAAATGAAGAAATTAGAGGCCTCATTGATAAAAAGGCTTATGAGGATCAGTTGGTAGCTTTTGCCCAAACTTTTTTCAGTTCAGTTTTGGAGCTCTCATACTCTTGGACACTTTGAGTTTTCTAGAGCACTCTTGGAGGAGTGTGGCATACTTGGGATTTGGATCAAGCAGGAAAAAGAAAAGTAGGAAAGCACAAGAGGACAATGAGATAAATAGCTATAACGGGTTTTGCTTGCAGGTACTGAGTTTCATGTATGGTTCTCTTACTAGTTTTGGCATGCATGGCATATGCATGTGGTTATTTGGTTATGATTTTTCATTGGCATGGGGGATTGCAAGGATTGAAAGTGGTTTTTCCTAGCCTTTCTATTTGCTGGATATCCATGGTGTTGTGGGTTTTACTTTTGTTTTCTGGTTGGTTTTCTCATGCCTTTGGTTGTGGTTTGAGTTATTAGTTCCTAGAAGCATTGGTTGGAAAAATGCTCTGGATGCACTTGGTGGGTTGAGTTACTAGTACTAGAAGCACTGGTTGGACAAATGCTCTATAAGCCCGACAAAAATTGTGGGTTGAGTTACTAGTCCTGTAAACCCTGGTTGGAACAAACGTGTTGGAGCCATGGACAACTTGGGCAGAGACCAATATGGTGATAGTTAGTGATGTTCGACCGTGAGGTGGAATCACCGATTGAGGGTTGAGGTGGCTTGGCCTCTGGAAGCCCTGGCTTGGTTTTGATTGATTTTTTCTATGAGATCCCACATTCATGCTTGGAATATGGCATGGGGGTGACTGGCTGAAAGAAATATTTGGTTCAGCCTAGCCTATGGTTGGGTGGTTCATGAAAGTCCCATACTTGGTCAGCCTATGCAATCATCAATAAGAGCTCTTTCTCCTTGGTATTTCATGGCTAGATATACTTGTTTATATGTAGCTCATATCGTTGTTATATCCTTGATATTTCTATTGAGTTTTATGTCAGTGATAATGTATGGCTCCCATCATTTTTGTTTAATCCTTGAATGTATAATGACTATATGGCTTAACAGATGGTAATGCAATTATTGTGATGAGGCATTAATGCTTCTTAGTGATTCTCAGATAATTATGAGACCCTTGTGCTCAGGTCTCTTATTTTAACCTGTAGAATTCATATTTGTGACATGTTTGACGAAATGGTTGTCATGGCTAGTAGGGGTCCACTCAAGTCCTTGTTCAAGTATTTGCATTTTTATCATTTTTTTGATGTTACTTTTCATTTCTGGAAGTTTCATGGAGTTCTGGACAGTGGCCTAAGTCCCAGCCCTGAAAAAGTGGCTCAGAATTTGGAGTCGTTAGCACAGAACTACCTGGAAAAGTCCCTAGTCACAGGCATTCCTTACTGTGGGAGTGACTGGAGGTTCTAAGTCACATGCATACCCATGTCAAGGGAGAGATTAAGGATTCGATGCAGAAAAATGTCAGTTTTTCTCAAGGGTTAGTCACCTTGATGGGTTGGATGGCTCCGGTCACCTAGATGGGTTGGATGGCTCCTGGGGGTTCTGTTGCACGTGTAGAAGGTTAGGTTGGTTATGTTCTGTTAGTTCCACTTCCTTAAATAATATATAGGGAGTTGAATCATATCATAGTAAATTTTCGTCACATGTTTTCCCCGGTTGGCCGGTAACCTGGGTAGATGTGGGAGTAGGGTGTTATAGAGTGGGATCATAGCATGGTTTTGTTCTCCTTGGTGATGTCTGGATTTCGTTCCCCTTGGATGAATGTGTTGTGTGTGTGTGTGTGTTGCGCTAATATGGTCGGTCTTGCAGATGAGATATCCTCTCCAATCTATACTAAGGTACACTAGTTTGCTTATGATTTGGTTTAGCTGATATAATATACCTTGCAGGAAGAAGAGATCAAAGATGAATAACAAGATGGTAGAATACAGAGATTATCCCTATGAATCAGATGAGTAGCATGGTGTTGGGAACTCTTCTGAATTAGAAAAAACATTGAGTATTTTGGAGGAAATAAGGATTTGCAAAGCATATAATGAAAAAATCATGCGAGCATAGGAGAAATAAGCAGAATTCAAAGCAATAATTCTTTAGAGTTTGTTAGAATTGTAGAGACAGGGACAGCTTCAGATTAACTACGGACAGGAGGATATGACTAATGGGGCCTTTGGAAGTATACCCCATAGTGGGCACAGGTCAGATAGAGATGACATGATCAGGGATGTCATGTTCTTGGATACTCCGAAAAGGAAGGGTGATGGACACATGTACTATTTTCGTTCTAGTTATGATAGGTATCATGGTCATCATCATTATGATCCTTATAGGAGGAGTGATAGGGGATATTTTCTGGATGAGTTCAAGAAAGAAAAACCACCTACATTCGATGGAGAAATGAAGAAATTACATGATGCAAAAGCATGGTTGATTGGAATGAATAAATTCTTTAGATTGCACGATAACTCAGAGAACATGAAGGGCAGGATATCTACATTCACTCTTAAAGGTAAAGTATATATTTGGTGTGAAGATGTAAAGAAAATTAGAGATGTTTATGAGGAGGTGTTTACTTGGAGTGAATTTGAGAGACTATTCAGGAAGCAATATCTATCGAAGATGTACTATGATGACAAAGAAAAAGAGTTTTATGAGCTAAATATGGACTCTATTATCGATGAGAAGTCAACTAGCAGATTTCTGGAGTTGATGAGAAATGTGCCTTACCTCAAGGAGGAGAAAGCCAAGATTCAACGATTCATCAGTGGGTTGTCGATAAAATTCAAAAAAAGGATTAAGTTTGATTAACCTAGTTCATTGGAGGAGGCCATCCAGAAGCTAAAGCATTTTTATGAGCAATCAAAGCGTAGATCTAAGACAAAACTAGACTGGAAAGGTAATGCAAGCAATAAATGGAAATGGGATAAGAAGCGAGAAAGGCCTCAGGACACAGGCAACAAAGAGAATGCAACACCGAAAAATAAGTTCAATGCATCTAACAAAGGGTAGGGATTTTAGTTTGAGGAGCAGAATAAGGGTGTAGGTTTGAAGCCTATACAATGTTGGACTTGTGGAAAATATCATCACATGAGAGATTGTACAAAACATCAAGGTGGTAGACAGTATATTTACAATGCTTAGGAAGCATAGATAGTGGGGGACGTTGGACAAAGGGTTCCTCGGATCTATGTAGCATTGGATAACCGGAAGACAGATCATAATGCATCTATTATCAAGATGGACGGTAAGATTTTTGATCAAGTTGTTTCTGGCCCATGATCTAATTAAGGTTATGTTAATCCTGACCTGGTGGATAAGTGTAGTTTGAATAAATAAGCGCATGCAGAGTCTTGGTTAGTGCAATTGGATATAGGTACAAAGAAACGAGTTCATCATTGGCTAAGAGCTTATGCATTTGATTTGAATGGTATTTCTACATCAACACATTTGAATGTATTGTCATTGAGTTCGTATAGCATGCTTTTGGGTATGGACTGGTTGTTTCTGCAGAGGACCAAAGTGGACTGCTATGACAAAGCTATTGAGTGCTTGGATGAAAATGGAGAACAAAGAGTCTTGCAAGGAAAGAAGAAGGAAACATTAGTTAGAATGGTGAAAACTATGCAGACAAAGAGTATTCACAGGAACATGTGTGTTATTTGCAGTACATATTTCTAGTGACAAAGATAAGGAAGTTGAGGATGCAGATGTCTTGAGCAAGAAATATGTTTTACAACAGTTTCAGGATGTATTTCCTGTAGATATTTCTGATTTTTTGCCTCACATGGAAGTGTATTTTTCTGTTGAGTTGGTACTAGGGGCAGCACCAACATAAAAAAAAAAACCATACAAGATGAGCACTCCACAGTTAGTAGAGCTAAAGTTGTAGTTGAAGGAAATGTTGGACAAGGGATACATTAGGACAAGTGTATCATCGTGGGGCACACCAGTATTGTTTGTGAAGAATAATGATTGTACTCTCAGGTTGTGCATTCAGTACATGCAATTGAGCAAGGTGACCATTAAGAATAAGTATTCATTGTCGAGGATTGGTGATTTTTTTGATCAATTGAAGGGAACAACAATGTTCTCGAATATTGATATTAGGATATCATTTGAGATTAGACTATTGACTAGTAACATTTCTCCTAAGGGTTTTAGAACTAGGGTTTATATATCAAATTTTATTCTATGGTTTCAAACCCTTCTTGTCTCCTTCAAGGGGGATTCTTGAGGTCCTCAAAAATATTTCCTTTTGCTAACCAGATGGATTGTTTCTTTCACACATGTATGGAAATGTACTTTGCAAATCATATTGTAATAGATTCATAAGATTATATTGTTGGTATTAACTATACCTTAATTCGATACATCATTTTTATTGTAGGGGTTGGTACCTTTATGTTGAATGTGGTTGGTGATGTGAGTTATAAAGATTCATACTAAATATAACAAGCCTATGGATTCTTGTTTACAAAGGGACACCCCTCTCAACTCAGCCCATTGGATTCTTTGTTTGTTCATTCTAATTTTTTTTCTCATCTTTCATTCTCCAAGGGGTTGAGACTGTTTGCTTCATTTATTTTACATGGCCCAGTGAAAGAAGAATAATGGAGATTGTCTCCACATATTTTCCATTTCGCTAAGTTACAAATAAAAAGAGTCCAATTCTATATGCATTAGACTAATAGCCTATTGATACACCTTTAGTGAGTTACGCATAGCTCTCACCTATCAATATGGCTCAATGAAATGACATCTAATAGATCAAGCATAAAAGAGTTTGATTTTATGCCCAAGACACCAGTATAATGGAGTAGTTGTGAAGGAAATGATATCCATTGGGGATTTCCATTTTTTCTGCAACATACAAGAAAAATATTGGTGTTGGAGGAAGAGATAAAATATCTTTGCCAAAAACACAATGTCATCACTCTCCTAGTGCCATTTTTGCTAACTCATTAGAATGCAGGTAATGCATAAGGATTCATCAGTATCTATGAAATTTTCTCTCTTTCCAATAACAAAATAGGTTCATCCTAATATTAATATATAAAATATGGTTCATTAATATGCATGGTTCATTTTTTTTTATGATCCTATTTCTCTAAAGGATATCTAATTTTTGAATTTGTTTTTGTATAAGATATGGTGATACCTTTAAATATGAGGTAAGTTTGGGTAAAATTAGAAGTGGAACAACAAGTTGTGGTTTGAATTTCCTTTGTAGTAGTAGGCTACATGAAATTTCTATTGAAAGGTTTTGTTGTGGCCCAAAATGGAATATCTTTGGATGAAAAGGTTTATTATGGGTGGTATGTTTTTTAGCTCTTCAACTCATTGGATTATTTGTCTGTTCATGGTATTTTTTATTCTCAACTTAGAATCCCTGAATCACCCTCAAAGTTCATGAAAATGTAACTTTTGGAGGCATTGATGGACAACCCCCGCCCCCCCAAAAAAAATCATTAGAATAAAACTTTTAGAAGCTGTTGTTAAATGATCGCCTACAAATGTTCAATTCTCATTAATTTTGGGGGAGGGGGATCTTTTGGTGTAATGAACAAGGCAAGGAGACATAAGGGTATCATGGATGGGTAGAATTGAGAGGTTAGTGCATGGTTTATTGAGATCTATAATCCTAACATTAGAGAATGAGAAGGAGCATTAGGGCCTTATGCCACAAGGGCTAGGGGACCTATAAGTAAGGCAATGAGAGAAATTGATAAGGGAACCCCCAATAGTTGTGATAAGGGGATTAGGGGCCACATTATCACAACCCATAAGAACTTAACCCATAAACACTAAATTCCATATCCCTTTAACCCCAAAGCCACAATCCCTTAACCCCTACAATCATAACTCATAACAAATTAACCCCTTGATCCCTTAAACCCCAAGCCACTAACCCCTTAACCCCTAACCCCTAACTTGGAATCCTTGAACCCCATAAACCCTAATACCATATCCTCTTAAAAATTAACCCTTAACCCCTAACCCCTAACCCCTTAACACGTTGACACCTAAATACCATAGCCCTTAGGCTCTTAAACCCTAAATCCCTTGATCTGTAAGTCCTTGATGGCTAACCATTAACCCCTAAAGCCCTTAACCACTAAGCCACTAACCTATAACCCTTAAACCCCATAGACCTCAACCCCCTAACCCCTAATCCCTTACCCTTTACCCTTTACCCTTAGCCACTTACTCCTAAACCCTTAAACCCCTTAACTCCTAGAACCCCTTATCCTTTCTCCCAAACCATAGGTGCTCCAACACTAATATTCTTGGGCATATAATGCTTTTTCTTGCTAACTGCTCCAAATACAACCTCTAAGCACTAGTAGGGTCCATGGAAAAGAGCTACAAGGTCCCCAAATCTGATCTACATTTTATATACAATCATATTTCCCCCAAATATCCTCCACATATTTGCCTTGGTGTATTGGAGTTTGAAAAATACATAGGATTCCAAAAGTAATCCTAATCCTAAGACGCAACTTCCGTAATGACTAGGAGGCCTTGAAAATCAAACAACATCTTAACTTCTACCTAAAATTACTAAAATTTACTACCCTAAATATGTAATTATAAATTATACAAAATTATAGGGCAACAAGGAAAGCAAATTCCTCTTCTAGAAATCTCTAAGACCTTCTTGAGGACAATTACAAATTTTGAAATAATTTTTCGAAATTATGTTCTTGCATCAATAGCTAGCGATGTATCCTTGTAGTCCACCCCCTTTAACAATAGTAATACCAATGTCCTTTACCTAGAAGGAAATCCTTACATAATTCTCTCTTAGATCCTACCAAGAATGATTTTTTTAGTAAAATGGATGTTCACCCTACAAGATTTTATCCTCGTGGCCTAAGATAAGGCATCCCTCTATGTCACCCACGACTATCACATTAATGGTACACTATTAAAGAGAAACAAACTTTGAATGGATCATTCTTTGCGTTGAGTTTCATGGATAATATAAGAGAGTTTATTGATCAAGTTTTGTAATTTTTCATCATACTCAAAACTTTCTCCAAGCATTTTCTTAATTTCCTTTTGCTTACTAATTTTTTTTATTCAATGTTTAGCCTCTAGTAATTAGATATTAAAATCACCTTTAATTCGTCCAAGGCCTTAGCTACACCCTAGGGATAAATATATATGAACTTCATGCACTATTAGAGAATCTCCCCCCACAATGTGGTTAGGAACTTTATCAACTTATAAACTAGCACTACAATCCTTTTCACCCTCCAAATGAATCCACATAAGAATCAATGCGGTTTTCATCACTGTTAGTTCCTAAATCCACCTTAGGATGAAGTAAGGCAGAAAAAGGACAACACCAAACCACGCTCAGCCTCGTAGCTAGCCCTACGAGGACAGGAGAGGGCTCTCTCTGGGTCAATATCAATGAAAATATTGAAAGGGGCTTGAGATGACTAAAACAACAACTGATCTTAGGCTAGATAAACAAATAGGAGGATTTGATTTTGATTTTTTGGATTTTGTTGGAAAAAAGGGGAAAGACAATTTTTGGGCTTGGGGATGAGGACAAATTCTTGCAGAGTTCAAGTTGGGGCGAGGTAGGCAGTGGCTTTGATGTCTTAGATCAAATGAATGGATTGAAAATACTACCGAGGAGATGAAGAGGGAAAGAGAATGCAAGGATCCTCTTCAAACTGATGAAAACATGTAAAACTAAACAAAAGTTTAAGGCAGAGCACCAGCGAAATAATGAATTCTACCTCAATTACTCATTTGTTTAATTCAGAAGCAAAGAGAAGGGAAATGGAATACATATAAAATTAATGAAACTTACAATAACATGAGGAGAACATCATCAAAATTTAGAAGCCACAAGGATCCCAACAAGTGCTACAAAACTCTGGTCTTTCCTTTGCCAAAAACTGAAAATGGATATACAATGGAGTGCCAAACTTTTCCCAAGAGTCCAACCCTGAAAATTCCTCAAAAGATACAATATATAGACCATCCTAACCCCTTCCCATGCCTCTAGGGGTCGATCTCATCCTTCTAGGAGCTGTTTCAACCAATTCTAAACATGGAACTGAAATCTAGGCAGCCAAACAACTTGCCTCTATATGCTAGGAAAATGATCCATTCACTTAATTTTCACTTTTTAGTGAATGAATCCTCTAGAAAAAGTAAAAAAATTTCAAATTTACATCATAGCCACAAAATTACATCAAGATATATCAATAATTACATCCAAAAGTGAAACTAGTCAAACTGGCCGAATTTCTAAGCTGAAAAGTGAAATTTGGGCAAAATTCCTCTATGCGCTGCGCCAGTTTGAGCCTATTTTTGAGGCACTTCCTGAAGTCCAAATTGTGCTCATGATATCTCGTTGGATAGCCCTGGATGTGTGCTATCTAACCCAAGTATAATTTTTTAATTTGGAGTTCATTTTCCCCTCCAAAACTGCAATCTCCCAAGACTGGTTCCTGCTGGTGCAAAAAGTGGCAAAAAGGCCATTTTTGGAGTGTTTTTGACCTTTAAGACCACCCAGAACTTCATGAAATCTCTCAGCCATTCCTGAGCATGCATAATTTACCATAAAAAACCCAAAAATATCAAGTTTTCCTCCAGAAGATGTCCCAATCATAAGCGCGCGTTGGGTGGCGTGACGCGTCGGGCGGAAAAACCTGTTTTGCAACCAAAATTTTCAAAATGAAAAAATTTTCTCCAAATTTGCTGAAATTTGGAGTGAAGGTCTCCCATCATGTATCATGCTCAACCAAGGAAGCTTCAGCCAAGATTCAGAGTGGATCCGGCCTTTTCCGACGTTTCAGTGATTTTCTCAACCTCGCCTTCAGGATCTTCATCCTGGCTCTGCAAACGTGTGTGCGGGCCCAATAGTGGTTTTTCATATGTATGAGCATGTCTTTGTCTCTATTGGCCTTCGCCAAGAGCTTCTCCATATGAATGTTTACTCTCGTAAGGCAAGTCTCTCGCTCAAATGGTGTCATGTCACCTGGTCTCTTTCGGGCTAATTCTCGGTCTTCGCGAATTCTCTGCAACTCCATGAGTGTGTGCTGATCCTCCAGTTGTTTATTCCACTGCTCCAAGTAATTTATAACCCACTGAGCTCTCTGCAATTTCTCGGTCAGCATGTCAATCTCATCTTTCTGCTCCTGGATGATTTCTTTCAGCTTTGAGCTGGGAGATCTCGAATCAACATCAATCAAGATAAAATCAGTATCTTGGCCTCCTGAAAGGCCCTCATCGTGCATAGGCCTCTTGCCTCTGTCCTGAACCTGTGCCTGTGCTGATGTCGAAGGCGAGACGCCTTCCACGCCATGTGGAGATAATACTCGCGCTGCTGATGAAGGCAATGAGATCCCTTCCACCCCTGGTGGAGATAGTACTCGTCGTGCTGCCGCAAATAAGGCTCTGTGGCCTCTCTGATATGTCACACACACTGGAGCACTGATAGGCTCAGTCTCGGGAAACTCAAACTGATGTGAAGGCTCTCCCTCATCATGAACAATCTCAAGAGAGGCTGAGGGGCTGCAAAGAAGTCACGGGAAATGAACTCATCCCATGCGATGCCCTGCAATCCAAGCTGATGTACTACAATGATTTTGATGAGCGCATAATGATAAATGTTGTTATGTTGTTGTTCTAGAGTCTTTTTCTGCACCAGGGTAGTCATCCACTCTATGTTTCGGCACATGAAGTATGGAATATTCATCAGTCTCACTCTCGTGAAATGCATCAGAAGTCTGATATGGTATGCATAAAGACGGGAGAATCTACCCTCACAGCTGAAGTATCTGATGATGAGTTTCATTAATGGCGCATAGGACTCCTTCAGAAACCGGAACGGGAATACCCTGCTCAACTGCCTCAAATATCCAGGCCTGATGTAAGGTTCTTAATATGCTCTATCCAGCTGTTGTCTCTTATTCCACTCTTCACCAATGTTTGGCATCCCGATTGCCTCATAAATAGTCTTGTGTGTCAAGGTGAAGTTCACTCCAGCAAGGTTTACATGACCATCATGCAAATGTAGGACAAATAAGCGAACCAACTCCTGATGGTGTTGAATCTGAGATATCAGCTCACAATACCGAAAACATGAATGTTGTTGAAAGCATGTCATTGCAAGCGGGCAGGCCTGCAATTGAGCCAAAGAAGTGGGCTCCTCCCTGACGTGCCTGCCACTTTTATGAGACCTCCTCGATACATTTAGCCCTGTGGTTGAGTCACTATCCTGCTCATATCCCTGCTCATATGATGAATTTGTCTCTGACATGATGATGAAAACAAGGTGTTTGACAAGTATATGCTGATATATGTATGGTGAAAACAAGAGTTTGGTGTATGTTTTAATGCCAAATGTGTCACATATATAATAAGGTGATGTGGAGAAATATCACAGTGGGAAAAAAGGACTGTCAAGTGAGATTTAAGTGTGAGGACAATCACTGTTTGGGGGGACTTAGGGATTTGGGGATTTATAAGTAATGGGAATGAGTGATAGTGATGGGGGGTAGTTTTTAGGAATAGGAGTAAGTGAAATGACAAAATATAAATGAAATCAAGGATATAGAGGCAGTCCTTGAATGTGGTGGAAATGATATGAAGTGATGGAAAATGATAGGGTTCGAGGATTAACACATGGGAACAAAGTTATAAGGGATATGGGACAGCGGGAATAGGAGAAAAACTGTGGTATGATAGTGTGACAGTGATAGCAGTGATAACAGTGGTAACAGTGATAAGAGCACAAACGAAAATGGAATGAGAGTGTTTTGGCAACAAAGCTCAAGTTTTGACACCCAATTTCAAACCCTAGGAGCAAATTTTGATGTGGGTATAGGGTTATATTTTCACCATTTGACCTCTTGAATTCCTCCTTCCAAATAGCACCCAACAGGACTTAACATCAAATGGTAAGGGCACACACTTACTTGGAGACAAATAAACTGAATCGAATGGAGTTTTGATGGAGCGAAGATGAGTTTCGGCCTTTGGGGCTCTGTGCGCCGCGCACAAACCCAATGCGCCGCGCTCTATGGGTGCGTCGCGCCCTTTAGAAATTACACTGTGTATCTCGGCTCTATGCGCCGCGGCCTATCCCAATGCGCCGCGCTTTACTTAACATACCGTCTGCCCTTCTAAAACACAGATTTCGTCCCTCCAAACTTCAACATCAACTTTCCTCTTGGATTCTCTGAATATCTCTTGATGCAAATGAATAAATACCTTTGAGAAATATCTTGAAAAGAGATGGTTTTAATTTTTGCTTCTCAAAACCCATTTCGTAATGTTATTGACTTTGGCACTTTTTGCATTTAATTCAACTTCTGTCTTTTGTTTCCTCACTGATTTTCTGAGCTTGAAATGATGTTTTCTTGGTTGATTTTTGCAGGGATGGTGGCATTGAACTTCGGCAAAGGAAGACCAGAGTCTTCTTTTGAAGTCCTCATGGCGAAAAAACTTTAAAATACATATTTATTACAAACAACTAATTCGACAATTTCTTCTTCAAAACAGAGTTTTGGAGAAGAAACATCCTCGAGCATAATTGACGATGTAAATCTTGAAATGAAACTTGTTGAAAACATCCTCATGGCCTACGGGCATTATTTAACATTTCTGAAGACCAAACCCTAGACTTAGAAACTAAAATGACTCTTTTTGACCAAAATAGCATCTATGACTATAAATGACATGAACTGAACTTTGATGAATTTTGAGAAATTTTGACCAACCCAGCAGGTACAAGCATGAGGGATAATGAGAGAACAAATCCCTTCCTTCAAAAAATGGCATGCCCCTAACGGAATGCAGATGAATGAGCGGAATGAGACACCTAAACAATGAAATGCAATAAGAGAAATGATCTCTGACGGAGGGATGTAAAGACCGACTCTAACATTGGCTCCAATGGGGATGGTAGCTCCTTGGAGGTGCCAAGAACGACAGATCTTTGGGAGAGCAGACCAGTGCTTTCGTCCATTGGGCTATGGAATCGATTATTTTGACAAAACAACTCAAGACTGTTGACTGAATTTATTTGACTGAAACTAACTCAACCTTTAAAATAGAAATGACTGAACCAGACCGACTAAACAGACTCAAACCAAACTGAAATCCCTCTTCAGAATTATAGCCTTCACTTCAGGCCCCAGACTGAAGAAAAGACTACAGTGCACATTTACAATGAAATTAAAATGCATGATATGTACAATGACAATATGATCAACAGAAAACATCTTAGAAATGGTACCGCTTGAGCAGCCGACCATTGACCGGCCCTCCTGGACAATCTTCACCGTTCATCTCCTTCAAAAGAAAGGCGTTCTGACCTCGATATGCTGCAATATTGAATGGACCTTTCCAGAGATTTTCAAACTTACCGTGTTTACCTTTGTCCTCATTCCTAGCATCCCACTTCAATACCACTTCCTCCAACTAGAATTTATCTGCCTTCTGTTTCCTGTCATAGATCTTCTTGATTCTCTCCTGCAATTTAAATGTGTTCTGGAAGACTTCTTCTCTCGTTTTCTGCAAATGAATCATCTGATTTATCCTTCTCTGCATATGGCTTTCTTCACTACCAGCCTCCTGAAGAAGCTTGAACACCGGAATAGCAAGTGAGGTAGGAAAGACTGTATCCACTCCATAAAATAACTCGAAGGGGGACATACCAATGGACTTCTTTTGACTCGCCCAGTCAGCCCATAGCGCATTTACCAGCTTCTTATGCCAACTCTTCTTATTTATGTCCAACAACTTTTTAATGATATTGACTAGAGATTTATTGGAAGATTTCGACAAACCGTTGCCTTGCGGATGATAGGTGGTTGAATGTCCCAAAATAATTTTATACTTAGCACAAAATTGAATCATCTTTCTTGATTTAAAAGCCGTTGCATTATCAGTGATCAATTTACTCGGGCAACCAAAACGAGACAAAATGTTGTTTTCAAGGAAAGAAATGATTACCGAATCGGTGGCTTGCCTTGTGGGAACTGCTTTGATCCATTTCGTAAAGTAGTCGGTGGCTGTTAGAATCCATCTATGCTGTCCTGATGAAGGAGGATGGATTTCCCCAATGAAATCCAAACCCCACAGCTGAAAAGGGGCGCTTACCTCAATAGGCTTGAGTGGCAATGGCTGTAATTTCTATCTTCCTTCGAAAATCTGGCACTCATGGCAGCCTTTGACTGTTTTATACACATCAGCGAACAATGTCGGCCAATAGTACCCTGCTCTCAAAATCTCATTGGCTGTTGTTTTCCAAAATGATGACCCCCGCAGTCTCCTCTATGGAAATCCTCCATTACCTTCTTCGCTTCTTCCTCCACCAAAAAATTCAATAAAACACCACCCGGATCTTTCCAATAAAGTGCAGAATTCAAAATGCAAAATTTTGCAGCCTTCAGTTTCAAAGTTCTACCATTTTTTCTAGTCATGCCGGGTGGTGATGACAAATTTTGAAGAACATAGACGATATATGAATACCATGGGGAAGCAACAAACATTTTCGATACCTGAAGTGGCGAATTCTCCTCATCCTCATCAGACATAGTAGCAATCATATTTATGTCTAATGCGTGCAAATTCGATTCAGCCATAAGCTTCGCCAGCCCCTGTCCCTTGATAAGCTTCGTGGGCCTTCTTTCCACATCATATTCCAGCAAAGCTGTGATCCATTTGTCACGTCTTCCTTCGGGATCAGTCTGTACTAAAACATCTTTCACGGCAGCGTTAGGAACATAAGCCAAAATATGGGAATGCAAAATGTATACCCGGAAATCCTTCAATGCTTTTACCAGTGCCAGAGCTTGTTTCTCAATGATGTTGTATTTCAAGGCTGCGTCTCTAATAGTTCGACTGAAAAACGCTATGGGCTTCTCATTTCCATCTCTTTTCTGCATTAACACAGTTGCCATGGTATGTTCCGAAGCAAAGGAAAACAAAATAAAGTCTTGGGTGTAATCCGGGATGATTAACATCGGAGCTGAAGATAGTGCCAACTTCACCAAATTAAAGGACTTTACCGCCTCTTCAGTCCACTTCACTTGGCTGTCCTTTTTCAGCATATTTGTTATTTCTCTTAAATGTTCAGCAAGGTTAGGGAAAAAACGACGTAGAAAGTTCATCTTACCATTAAAATACTGAATCTCCTTCTTGTTCCTGGGAGGGTCAATTTGCTGAATTGCTTCAACACGTGCTGGATCAATACGAATGCCATCTTTTGAAATAATGTGACCAAGTAATTTTCCTTCATCCATGGAAAATAAGCTCTTTTTAGGATTAAGCGAGACACCATATTTTATGCACTTTTGAAAAACAACTTTCAAGTGATGCATATGCTCTTCATCTGAATTGGAAAAAAATGTCAAATCATCAAGGTATATAACAAGGAAAACATCTTTTTCATTCGCAAAAGCCATGTCCATCGCCCGCTGGAAATTCGCACCAGCATTCTTCAAATCGAATGGCATCTTGGCATAGTGGAATGTCCCCCACGGAGTGGTGAATGTTGTTTTGTCATGGTCGTCCTCATGGACCAAAATTTGGTTATATCCAGAATAACCATCGAGTAGTGACATGCGAGATGCACCCACTACTCGCTGCAATATATGATCCATCTTAGGCAATGGATAATTTTCCTTCAATGACACCTTGTTCAGATTTCGGAAATCAATACACAATCAAATCTCACCTTTCTTTTTCCGCACTGGCACTAAATTGGAAAGCCAATCAGAAAATCTGATGGGAACAATGATTCCTGCTTTGTACAACCTGTTTAGCTCCTTCTCAATCGATGGCAGCAAATTCAGATTGATTTTTCTTAGCTTTTGTCTGAAAGGCTTCTGATTAGGCTTAATTGGGATAGTATGCTGAATTATATTGGTGTCATACGTCTTTAAATCTGAGTAATCCCAAGCGAAATCATCAGCAAATGAAGACAACAAACTCACATATTCAGCTCTTACCTCCGGTGGCAATGATTTGGATAACTTCACCATCTTGGGGTCTTCAGTTGTCCCAATATTTACATCTTCGACTCCTTTTTCAGTCGGTCGTAAGGTTGGCTTTCTAGCCACATCATCCTGATCGAAGAGTTCTTCTAAAGGTATCAAACATTTAGGAATAATGTTGTCTTTCAGCTGCAACACCTCCATTTGATTGACTTGAACATCATCACCATCATCATATTCTACATCAATTGAGGTATCTTTGAACTTACCTTTACTTTGCAAAAAATCATTAATCTCATCATCATCTTGGAAAACTTGCCAACATCTTTGATTATCCGGGATGGTAGGATGGTGCTTCACATGGATCTCGAATTTATTACTTGAATTCATTGGGATTTTCAAGTTACTTGCTGCCTTAGCAAGTGCATCTGCAATTCCATTTTGAATGCGAGGAATGCAATTCAAAGTATAATATGAAAACTGCTTCAAAATATCAAGGACAGCGTTACGGTAAGCCCGCATCCAGGGATGTTTCGTTTGATATTCACCCTTTACTTGCTTAATCACCAATTCGGAGTCGCCATAGACTACAATTCTCTTAGCATTCAGCTTTCTAAGAATCTTTAGGCCAGCAATCAGAGCTTCATACTTAGCTTCATTGTTTGAACAATCAAATGCTAATTTGTAAGAACATACCCGTACATTGCTCGATACCTTATTGGGAGCGGAAAAAGGGCTGCGTACCCAAATACCAATTCCAGCACCATCACTCCCGACTGCACCATCGAAATCCATGGTCCACAGACCCTCTTCATCATCCTCTAAGTGTTGAAATTGTGCTAGCTCTGTTTTTTCTGCTTGCTGTTCACTATCTTTAGCTGATTGCTCAACTGTGCTTTCCAGTTTTTGCCTTTCTTTCTGCAAAAATTCTCTGAAATTCTCGGTAATCTCTGGAATATCTTCTGCTTGAACTAAATAACTATCACATCATTGAAACTATCGGCAAACAAAACAAAAGACTCTAAATCTGTATGTACATAATTAATCGGATGATTAACCAGTTTCTCCTTAGTTGTAATCATATACTTCATTTTTTGTTCCCAGTACAATTTTCTCATTTGGCCAAACACGGGAATCGTCGCATAGGAGAAATCTAACTGTAATGTCCCTTTCAATTTTTCTCCCCAAGATCTGGAAAGCAACATACCAAATATGGGAGGAATGTCTGCTACAACAACGTCCATCAAAACATTCTTTGTAGGAATCTTATCCAAACTTACAACCAAGTCTTTAATGAGCCAAATACATCTCACTCTGCTAGAATCAAATGAATAAAGATCATGGTACTTCCTAGTGATATCTAAACCCAACTTCTCCATGATTTCTTTCGGCATAAGATTATGGGAAGCACCGGAGTCGAACATGGCATTATGCAATACAAACTCATGCAATCAAAGACTGATATAAAAAGGAGGAACTTCGTTGTCCGGAGACTCACCATCTAAAGTTGGTCCAAATATCAGTTCCGGTTGATCATCTTCAATATTTACCATATCAGACATGGGATCTAAATTCAAAATTTTGGAAACTTGACCTTTATAACTGATGTTCCTCATTAATTCGGTCAAGGGAATGGATACCTTTAATTTAGAAATCTCATTCTCCAAACTAAAGGCTGAATTCTTTTCGATCTCTTTGGCTGGAACATCTTTCTTTTCAGCCTTCTCCCTCGATGTAATTGGCTAATTTGATTTTTCTACTGATGATGGCTTGGGGGCAGCGGGATCAACTATCTCTTTTGCTTTCTTTTCTGCAACAGGTGAATCATTTTTAGGTGCTGAAACTTCCTTTCTCTTCTGGATTGGATTGACAGGCACATCTCTATTTCTGAGAGAATATTGCTTCTGCTGGGCTGACAAGGCATTCATATAACCTCTCTGATACTCATCCGACTCTTCTTCAAGAGCTGCATCATTAGCCAAGATAAAATCCTCATCTCTTTGTACCGCTGAACTTTCTGCATACTCCTCATCTTCGGTGATATAAATGGGCAGATCATCAGGAGTAAATAAATGATTTTCCTCCCCTACTACATCATCTTCATCATCTGAATCCTGACCAACAAAATTCTGCTGAAGAGGTGTCTTTACTTGTTGCTGGACTGCTGGTTCTTGTACTCGCTGTTCTCGTTGTTTAATCCTGAATTGGGGCTGTTACTGACCACGGAAGTTGGGATTTCGAATCTGCGGTTCGGGCTTATCAAGAGTGAACCTTTCGAACATTTTTTCCACCTTGCGAAGTATCTGATCCGTAGATATAGAAGCTTCTTCCTTTATCACAAATTTCTTCTCTGCTTTCAATCTAGCTCTCTTGTCATTCAAATTTGCCTCAACACTCACGAAAATCTTCTGCATGTCCTCTAAAGTGGGCTTATCTCTGTCTCGTAATGAATAGGCCATCTCCAGATCAAAACCATCCGGGAATTTTAACAAAGCTGATTTCTTAGAAGGCCTCAAATCATCAGGAATGGCATTATAAACTGCATTAAATCTGATAATATAATCTTGGACGGACTCACCAGGATTGCGCTTGATCTTGGTATATTCAAAAGTGATTTGAAGTGGATCTTTATTCATTTCCCACCGATCTAGAAACTGTCTCTGAAGCTCTTCTAATGTGTTAATATTCCTGGGCTGCAAAGCTCTGAACCACTTGCGTACCTCACCTCCAAAAGTTTGCACAAATAATCTCATGGAGACATTCTCTTCATCAATTTCATGGAGATCAAAGAAGTTTGTCATTCTATCAATATGCTGCTAAGCAGGAACAATCTGAGGAGTACCATCAAACAAAGGGATTTTACTCTGATAATCAGCGGGCATGGGATCCAAGTTTGCTGGCAAGGCAAGAGGTGCAAATCTGGCGGCCATTGCTCTTGGTGGATTTATGATCTATCTTGGAGAAACGGGTGGAGTAGGAGCAGTAGGTGTACGAGGTGTATGTGGTGGAGATGGAGGAGGAATTACTGCAGATTGCTGATCAGATATCAATGGTTGTACAGGAATGGTAGGAATGAAAGAAGGTTCAGCGCAAACTTGTGAATCAGATGTAACTACTGATAGACCAAGAGTTTCAGATGCGGACTCTATGAATTCAGGGATATTCGTTGCCATAATAGAGTTCTGGAGATTCAAGATGTAATTATCAATGGATCTATTAGCTTGTTCAACCTCAAGATACTTGATAAACTCAGGATTTATGACGGTAGAACCAGTAGCACTTTCAGATTTAGTTTCAAACAACGACAACTCGAACTGATCATCAAACTCAATATCTTCAATGAATTTAAATACAGTAGGGTATGAATGAGATTTAAACAAAGGGATCACGGGACTTTCTCGACGGAGGATTCTTGAAATCAAATTAGGATTCTCATACACTGGAGGCGGATGAGGATCGGGATTTGATCTAGTATGTCTTATGGAAGCCAGTGTGTTGATCTATTAAAAAATCAAAGGACAAAACCGATCTATTTCAGCCTATCAAATTCTAGACTCAATCACCCAAGAGTCCAGAACAATGTAATATACTGGGGTAATTCACAAGTCAAATGTCATGTTCACAAGCTAAAACCGGAGATTGACTGAAGCAGCGTTTATCTACTTCCGCTAATGCAAGGCAAAAGCGTTTCGAAAGCTACCTGGCGTAACTTCAGGCCCCGTCTGTAACTTATGAAACAAATAACACTAACAAGCAAACCATTTCTCCCCAGTATGGTCGCCACTATGTTAGTTCCTAAATCCACCTTAGGCTGAAGTAAGGCAGAAAAAGGACAACACCAAACCACGCTCAACCTCGTAGCTAGCCCTACGAGGACAGGAGAGGGCTCTCTCTGGGTCAATCTCAATGAAAATATTGAAAGGGGCTTGAGATGACTAAAACAACAACTGATATTAGGCTAGATAAACAAATAGGAGGATTTGATTTTGATTTTTTGGATTTTGTTGGAAAAAAGGGGAAAGACAATTTTTGGGCTTGGGGATGAGGCCAAATTCTTGCAGAGTTCAAGTTGGGGCGAGGTAGACAGCGGATTTGATGTCTTAGATAAAATGAATGGATTTAAAATACTGCTGAGGAGCTGAAGAGGGAAAGATAATGCAAGGATCCTCTTGAAACTGATGAAAACATGTAAAACTAAACAAAATTTTAAGGCAGAGCACCAACGAAATAATGAATTCTACCTCAATTACTCATTTGTTTAATTCAGAAGCAAAGAGAAGGGAAATGGCATACATATAACATTAATGAAACTTAAAATAACATGAGGAGAACATCATCAAAACTCAGAAGCCACAAGGATCCCAACAAGTGCTGCAAAACGTTGGTCTTTCCTTTGCCAAAAACTGAAAATGGATATACAATGGAGTGCCAAACTTTTCCCAAGAGTCTAACCCTGAAAATGCCTCAAAAGATACAATATATAGACCATCCTAACCCCTTCCCATGCCTCTAGGGGTCGAGCTCATCCTTCTAGGAGATGTTTCAACCAATTCTAAACATGGAACTGAAATCTAGGCAGCCAAACAACTTGCCTCTATTGCTAGGAAACTGATCCATTCACTTAATTTTCACTTTTTAGTGAATGAATCCTATAGAACAAGTAAAAACATGCCAAATTTACATCATAGCCACAAAATTACATCAAGATATATCAATAATTACATCCAAAAGTGAAACTAGTCAAACTGGCCGAATTTCTGAGGTGAAAAGTGAAATTTGGGCAAAATTCCTCTATGCGCCGCACCCAAATTCTCTATGCACCGCGCCAGTTTTAGCCTATTTTTGAGGCACTTAATGAAGTTCAAATTGAGCTCATGATAGCTCGTTGGAAAGCCCTGGATGTATGCTATCCAACCCAAGTGGAATTTTTCAATGTGGAGTTCATTTTCCCCTCCAAAACTGCAATCTCCCAAGACTGGTTCCTGCTGGTGCAAAAAGTGGCAGAAAGGCCATTTTTGGAGTGTTTTTGACCTTTAAGACCACCCAGAACTTCATGAAATCTCTCAGCCATTCCTGAGCATGCAAAATTTACCATAAAAAACCCAAAAATATCAAGTTTTCCTCCAGAAGATGTCCCAATCATAAGCGCGCGTTGGGTGGCGCGACGCGTCGGGCGGAAAAACCTGTTTTGCAACCAAAATTTTCAAAATGACAAAATTTTCTCCAAATTTGCTGAAATTCGGAGTGAAGGTCTCCCATCATGTCTCATTCTCATCCAAGGAAGCTTTGGCCAATATTTGGAGTGGATCCAGCCTTTTCCGACGTTTCAGTGCTTTTCTCAACCTCGCCTTCAGGATCTTCATCCTGGCTCTGCAAACGTGTGTGCGGGCCCAATAGTGGCTTTTCATATGTCTGAGCATGTCTTTGTCTCTATTTTCCTTCGCCAAGAGCTTCTCCAGATGAATGTTGACTCTCGTAAGGCAAGTCTCTTGCTCAAATGGTGTCATGTCACTTGGTCTCTTTCGGGCTAATTCCCAGTCTTCGCGAATTCTCTGCAGCTCCATGAGTGTGTGCTGATCCTCCAGTTGTTTATTCCACTGCTCCAAGTAATTTATAACCCACTAAGCTCTCTGCAGTTTCTCGATCAGCGTTTTGATCTCAGCTTTCTGCTCCTGGATGATTTCTTTCAGCTTTGAGCTGGGAGAGCTCGAATCAACATCAATCAAGATAAAATCAGTATCTTGGCCTCCTGAAAGGCCCTCATCGTGCATAAGCCTCTTGCCTCTGTACTGAACCTGTACCTGTGCTGATGTCGAAGGTGAGACCCCTTCCACGCCATGTGGAGATAATACTCGCATTGCTGATGAAGGCAACGAGACCCCTTCCACCCCTGGTGGAGATAGTACTTGTCGTGCTGCTGCAAATAAGGCTCTGTGGCCTCTCTGATATGTCACACACACTGGAGCACTGATAGGCTCAGTCTCGGGAAACTCAAACTGATGTGAAGGCTCTCCCTCATCATGAACAATCTTGAGAGGAGGCTGAGGGGCTCCAAAGAAGTCACGGGAAATGAACTCATTCCATGCGATGCCCTGCAATCCAAGCTGATGTACTACTATGATTTTGATGAGCGCATAATGATAAATGTTGTTATGTTGATGTTCTAGAGTCTTTTTCTACACCAGGGTAGTCATCCGCTCTATGTTTCGGCACATGAAGTATGGAATATTCATCAGTCTCACTCTCATGAAATGCATCATAAGTCTGATATGGTATGCATAAAGACGTGAGAATCTACCCTCACAACTGAAGTATCTGATGATGAGTTTCATTAATGGCGCATAGGACTCCTTCAGAAACCGGAACGGGAATACCCTGCTCAACTGCCTCAAATATCCAGGCCTGATGTAAGGTTCGTAATATGCTCTATCCAGCTGCTATCTCTTATTCCACTCTTCACCAATGTTTGGCATCCCGGTTGCCTCAGAAATAGTCTCTGGTGTCAAGGTGAAGTTCACTCCAGCAAGGTTTACATGACCATCACGCAAATGTAGGACAAATAAGCGAACCAACTCCTGATGGTGTTGAATCTGAGATATCAGCTCACAATACCGAAAACATGAATGTTGCTGAAAGCATGTCATTGCAAGCGGGCAGGCCTGCAATTGAGCCAAAGAAGTGGGCTCCTCCTTGACGTGCCTGCCAGTTTTATGAGACCTCCTCGGTACATTTAGCCCTGTGGTTGAGTCACTGTCCTGCTCATATCCCTGCTCATATGATGAATTTGTCTCTGACATGATGCTGAAAACAAGGTGTTTGACAAGTATATGCTGATATATGTATGGTGAAAACAAGAGTTTGGTGTATGTTTTAATGCCAAATGTGTCACATATATAATAAGGTGCTGTGGAGAAATATCACAGTGGGAAAAAAGGAATGTCAAGTGAGATTTAAGTGTGAGGACAATCACTGTTTGGGGGGACTTAGGGATTTGGGGATTTATAAGTAATGGGAATGAGTGATAGTGATGGGGGGTAGTTTTTAGGAATAGGAGTAAGTGAAATGACAAAATATAAATGAAATCAAGGATATAGAGGTAGTCCTTGAATGTGGTGGAAATGATATGAAGTGATGGTAAATGATAGGGTTCGAGGATTAACACATGGGAACAAAGGTATAAGGGATATGGGACAGCGGGAATAGGAGAAAAAATGTGGTATGATAGTGTGACAGTGATAGCAGTGATAACAGTGGTAACAGTGATAAGAGCACAAATGAAAATGGAATGAGAGTGTTTTGGCAACAAAGCTCAAGTTTTGACACCCAATTTCAAACCCTAGGAGCAAATTTTGATGTGGGTATAGGGTTATATTTTCACCATTTAACCTCTTGAATTCCTCCTTCCAAATAGCACCCAACAGGACTTAACATCAAATGGTAAGGGCGCACACTTACTTGGAGACAAATAAACTGAATCGAATGGAGTTTTGATGGAGCGAAGATGAGTTTTGGCCTTTGGGGCTCTTTGCGCCGCGCACAAACCCAATGTGCCGCGCTCTGTGGGTGCGTCGCGCCCTTTAGAAATTACACTGTGTATCTCGGCTCTATGCGCCACACTCTTTGGATGCGCTGCGGCCTATCCCAATGCACCGCGCTTAACTTAACACACAGTCTGCCCTTCTAAAACGCAGATTTCGTCCCTCCAAACTTCAACATCAAATTTCCTCTTGGATTCTCTGAATATCTCTTGATTCAAATGAATAAATACCTTTGAGAAATATCTTGAAAAGAGATGGTTTTAATTTTTTCTTCTCAAAACCCATTTCGTAATGTTACTGACTTTGGCACTTTTTGCATTTAATTCAACTTCTGTCTTTTGTTTCCTCACTGATTTTCTGAGCTTGAAATGATGTTTTCTTGGTTGATTTTTGCAGGGATGGTGGCATTGAACTTCGGCAAAGGAAGACCATAGTCTAATTTTGAAATCTTCATGGCGAAAAAACTTTAAAATACATATTTATTACAAACAACTAATTCGACAATTTCTTCTTCAAAACAGAGTTTTGAAGAAGAAACATCCTCGAGCATATTTGACGATGTAAATCTTGAAATGAAACTTGTTGAAAACCTCATGGCCTGCGGGCATTATTTAACATTTCTGAAGACCAAACCCTAGACTTAGAAACTAAAATGACTCTTTTTGACCAAAATAGCATTTATGACTATAAATGGCATGAATTGAACTTTGATGAATTTTGAGAAATTTTGACCAACCCAGCAGGTACAAGCATGAGGGATAATGAGAGAACAAAGCCCTTCCGTCAGACAATGGCATGCCCCTAAAGGAATGTTGTGTAACCAGCTGGACCTAACAAGGAATGCAGATGAATGAGCGGAATGAGACACCTAAACAATGAAATGCAATAAGAGAAATGATCTCTGACGGAGGGATGTAAAGATCGACTCTAACAATCACCATCACCTTTCATAAAGTTCTTGGAAGTACTATAACCATATCTTTGGTTGGGTTGTTCACCAAGATAAAACCTTATGGACATGTTTGATAAAACCTTATGTGCTCACCTTGATGGCAGCCTCCTTGCGACTGATAGTACAGAGGGGAATCTTATAAGGATCTTCAACACCCTAGACGCCATTCAACTGCAAGAGGTATGGCATTCATATCTACCTATTATGTTTGAAACATTTCTAAAGGCTGTTAAAATCCCCATCAATCCTTATTTAAAGTCTCATGCTTTGAAGCATTGATCTTAAAAGAATGTTTTATATTAGGGTATACATCCTCGGGGTCTCTAATATTTCGTTTTATTTCGACAACCCAACCCTCCTTGAATAATTGATGCTCAAGACTTTGATCCATAGCAAAAATGATGGCGTAATACATTTGTAGAGATATATAGATGAAATTATCCCCTAGCCACCACTATATTATACACATTGATTAATGGATAGGGGTTTGTAGTTATCATTCAATGGAATCACTTCTAACAAATATCGATCTCTATTTCTCTTATGGATTATTCTTCACTTAATGGCCACCTTCTTCAATGTTGTTCCTTTGGAAGTTCGAAAAAATATTTTATTGTTGGAAAGTAAAGAGGTTGAGGGTCTCTCTTATCACTCAAATTTCTAGGTGATGGGTGAGGATTTGAAATAAATTGAGATCCTGGAAAACCTTGGAAGAAACAAATTTTCTATCACAACTCGCAGGACTTACACCAACAAATGGCTACTTTGTTTCACATAGTACTTCAAGATAAACAGGTTGAGACCTATAATCTATTTTCTTCCATTGAATATTTCAAAAGAATGTTTCGCAACCTATGGTACTATTTCGATAGTGTGGACCCCTAATTGGCTCGTGTTGAAGGTTTTCTGGTTAGTGACTCTGCTTCCAGGGACCTTACTGATCCTCCAATTGATCATGTACAAACTCTTATTATAATTTCCTATAATCAGGTTTAGGGATGGTAGAATTTAGAGTTTTTGTTGTTATTTTTAGTTTAAATGACTCATGGCTACATATAGTATGATATTCCACTTTTCTCGACATGTTTTGTAGACCTCAAGCGTGGAAATTATGTTTTATTGTCACCTATAAGAGATTGTATGAATATTTATGGTCTTGTCGATGGTGGAGAGAGTATCTAGAGTGGCTCTTCATTTGGTCTCGCTGTACATGCTATGGAAGTGGAGGATTCCCATTTTTTTTGTCAATATTATGCTTACCTTGTCTTTTGTTGGCGGTTTATGTTTATGTTTTCATGATCCTTCGGATTTGGTGCTAGCATCAAAGTATACTCTATTTCCACTCATTTTATGGGCACCTGCAACATGGATTTAGGCAATTGAAGCTTGTTTCAACATATGCTTTCAACTTGGTTTGTTTTGGGATGGATGAGTATGTTCGCCTCTCAGAAAGTGGTTAATCTTTTCATGCTAGATGGAAGATGTGGTTTTGTGTAGAGGACACTCAGGAAGACTATGATTTACTAATGTTTCCCTCTATCAAAGGACACTCTTTTCTAGGTTTAGAGCTCTATTTTCTTCTCGTTTTCAAGGAAACTATCACTAAAGCACATTCACTTTCAGTTTATGTGCACTATTTCTCTAGAATTGTCTCATTTTATGAGGGGCCTAAAATCTTGATGAAAATATTTAGTTTTTGTTGAAATGAGACTCTTTTATTATTGTACTAGTGTTTTTGGGTTCTGGGATCTTGCAGTGATCGTTAGAGGAGCTAGTGCTTTTAGAAGTATATAAATTTTATTTTTAATCTATCAATGTAAATCTCTTATTTTGATATGAATATGAAGTATTTTAATTTACAAAATATTATGGAGCAGAGAACAATAACTTCATCATTGCCAGGGATAAAACTTCCAACTAATCACACTATTTAGCATGTTTATAAATTTTAAAACAATATGCAACTTAGTTTGGAAAAAAATAGTTGAAAGTTTAGTTGTCTTTGTTTGTGCACTAGCAAAGCCATGCAATTATACATTTGTCATTTTCGATATGAAATTCTTAGATAACTTAGGGAAGAGTATAGTTAAAGTTAAGGCCACTTGTAATGTTTGTTGAGATAAACTAAGAGAACTTTCATTTTTGAAAAATATCATATCAACATATATTATAATTTGTTTTGAAATATTGAATATAAAATTTATTATTGATATCAATTTTAAAATATAAAACTAAAAAACTAAAATAAAAAAATAATTCATTTTAAAGAAAGCCAAGCCCACCAAGAGCAACCTGAGTAAGCCCGATTTTGAGGCTTTAAAATCCTTAAATAATAATAAGGATATTGTTGTTCTTAAGGCTAACAAAGGTGGTAAAGCTGTCATTCTTATTAAGGAGGATTACAGGAAAAAAATGTTAGATCATTTGGAGAATAGTGGGAGCTACGAGAAACTTTCTAAAAACCCCTTAAAAAAGGTCTCAAGAGTTGTCGTTGATGCCATTAAATCAAGCAGCTCGGTGAGCTCTTTGAGTAAGAAGTTGATTTAAAGAAACCCTCTTACTCCAATAATTTATGGTCTTCCTAAAATCCATAGGGACGGTGCCCCCCTTCAGCCCATTTTAATAACATAGGCGGTCTGACTTATCTTCTCGCCAAGTATTTAGCCCATAAGCTTAAGCTTCTCGTAGGCCATACCAACTCCTTTGTTAAATATTCTTCCTCCTTCATTAATGAATTAAAGAACATAAGAATGGATCTTGAGGATAGACTTGTTAGTTTTGATTTTTTTTCTCTTTAGACCAACATCCCCATTAATGACGCTATTGATGTCATTAATCGCATTATTGATTCTGATACGGCCCATTTACTCGGAATCTGATTAACCTCTACTTTCTTTAGTTTCGAAGGGGAATTCTATGAGAAAAAATTTGGTGTTTCCATGGGTTCCCCCCTCTCCTCGATAGTTGCTAATATGTTTATGGAATACTTTGAATCCAAGGCTCTTTCCTCAGCTCTTTTCCAGCAAAAGCTTTGGAAAAGGTTTGTAGATGATACTTGTTTCATCTGGCCTCATGGAAAGGATAAGTTAGATCGCTTTTTCCATCATCTTAATAGTCAATCTTGCTTCATAAAATTCACCATGGAATATGAGGTTGACGGTAACCCCCCTTTCCTCGATGTTCTTATCTCCAGAAAGGAGGATGGTTCTTTCTTCCTTTTGGATTGTGAAATGCACCTGTAACATTCCAAAGAGTAGTATTAGGAATTTTCTTTGATTTAATACATGATTGTGTGGAAGTGCATATGGATGACTTCACAGTTTATGGAAATTCTTTTGAAGAAGCTCTTGAAAATTTGGAAAATGTTCTCATAAGATGTAAAGAAGCAAATCTCTCATTATGTGATGAAAAAATGTTTATGATGTTTACTGAGGGAATTTTTTTGGGACACCATATTATTTCAGAAATGGAATTAAGGCAAACTCGTCTAAAGTTGAAGTTATTTCCAAATTAGCAATCCCAAATTTTCAAAAATATGTTAGGAGTTTTCTTGGTTTTACAAGGTATTATAGAAGATCTATAGAAAAATTCACAATGATTTCATCTCCACTCTTAAAATTTCTCACTAAAGATTTTGAATTTAGCTGGAATCCTGAGTTCCAAATGGCACTTGAAACTTTGAAAGCAAAGATATCTAAGGCACCCATTTTAAGAGGACCAAATTGGAAATCACCTTTTCACATCTCAACTGATGCTTCAGACACAGCCCTGGGAGCTGTATTAGGACAAAAAGATCTGATCTCTTATGCCATCTACTATACAAGTAAGAATTTGACTCATGTTGAGTTAAATTACATTGTTACTGAAAAAGAGTTTCTAGCTTTTGTATATGCTATTAACAAGTTTAGACATTACATCACTGGCTATGAAACCTTCATTCATACAAATCGTTCTGCAATTAGATATCTAATGAATAAATATATCACTACTGGCAGAATCACAAGATGGTTACTACTCCTAAAGAATTTATCATCACCATTATAGATCAACCTAGGAAAAATAACACAGTTGTTGACTTTTTATCTAGGATTAAAAATAATAACAATGATACACCAGTAGAGGATAATTTTCCCGATGAGTATATTTTTTCAATATCTACTAAATCTCCATGGTTTGCAGACATTGCCAATTATTTGGCCACGGGAAAACTATCATCATATTTTTTTCC
This sequence comes from Pinus albicaulis, assembly GCA_034641835.2. NCBI lineage: Eukaryota > Viridiplantae > Streptophyta > Pinopsida > Pinales > Pinaceae > Pinus > Pinus albicaulis. The sequence continues at coordinate 587,673,371 of CM076578.1, read as the reverse complement.
AATAGAAAAGAGAAGAGTAATTCAAACAAGTGCAGTATATTCATGGGTTAAAGATGAATTATACAAGACAGGTCCAGATCTCATCATTAGAAGAAGTGTCCGAGAAGATGAGATACCTAAAATAATGAAGGCATGTCATGATGAGAAATGTGGAGGACACTTTAATGATAAAAGGGTTGCTTATAAAATCCTTCTTTTAGGATATTATTGGCCTTTCCTTTTCAAGGATGCCAAGGAGTATGTTAAAAGGTTTGATATTTGTCAGAGAATGGGGAAACTTGTTCCTCCAGATGAAATTCCCTTACAACCACATGTACTCATCGAACCCTTTGAAAAATGGGCCTTGGACTTTGTTGGACCAATCAATCCACCATCAATACAGAAGAGGTACATTCTTGTATGCACTGATTGTGTCACTAAATGGGTAGAGGCTAAAGCACTTTCCTTTTCTAATGAAAATGTTGTAGTTTCATTTCTCTTTGAGGATATTTTATTCATCTTCATGTCCCAAGGGAAATTGTGACAGATCAGGGAACTTAGTTTACATCCAAAATGGTGCAAAATATCGTGGAAGAATATAAAATAAAGCACATAAAGTATAATCCATACCATCCATAGGAAAATGGACAAGTGGAGTCCACCAATAAAGTGATTGAAGCAATCCTCACAAAGACTGTACATATACATAGAAAGGACTGGGCATAAAGGCTTCCTGAAGCTTTATGGGCCTACCGGACTACATGGAGGAATACAATGGGACATACTCCCTTTGAACTTGTTTATGGGAATCAATTCTTGTTTCCAATAGAGTTCCAAATCAGAACCTTCAAAACAATAGTCAAATTCGGATTTGACTTATCAGAAGCCCAAAAGCATAGAATGGAGCAACTCAATGAGTTTGATGAAATAAGGCAAGATGCAGTTAAAAAGACTAGCCTAGTTTAGGAATAAAGTTCCAGATGGCATGATAAGTACATAAAAGAAATAAAAATTCAGGCAGGATATTCAACACTTTTATTTGATTCAAATTTCAGAGACTTCCAAGGGAAATTTAAAACTCACTGGCTTGGGCCTTATGAGATTGAAAGATTCTTTGAAAATGGAGTACTCGGGATAAGGACAATTGATGAAGAAAAGGTTCCTCTTCTTGTGAATTGGAATCGACTAAAAGTCTATCATAAACCACTGACAAAGGAGCAAAAAATTTCAAGACAATGCTGACATGAAGTTGGTGAAGAAGAATCCTTCTTCTTCTCCAACTTAGTCTTCTTTTTAATTTTCATATCTAATATATATATATATATATATATATATATCTTATTCAAATAATAATAATAATAATTGTATAAGTATGAAAACCAATCAATGATTGGCATCCTTATGCAGAAAATAAAAGGTGAAAATCAGAGTTTATTTCTAACATCTTATATTTTCTTTTCTCCCATTCTAAAAATCCCAAATTCTTTGCATTTCCTTTTCTTTTTAGAAAAATAAAGATTGGCTACAGAATTGTTGCATTTCTGTAGCTATTATGCCATTCTAAAACTCTTACACATCTCTGCAACACAAATAAAACGAATCGATTGGCAGAAGCAACTGAAGACACGATTGAAGATCACACTGAAGAATGTACTCAAGGACACCTGAGGAATCAAGAACAAAGAAGAAAACAAAAAGGTTAGCTATATCCAAGGTATGATACAAATTTGTTTAAATAATAAGATTCAAAACATTGATATGTATAAATTAGATGATCGTATATTTTCCAACTCAAAAATATCATCATTAAAACGGATCGAGCCGAATCAAAATCTAAATCTCATGATTCGCCACCTAGCCAGTATAATAATCTCCTTAATGATCAATTTGATCTCATTCATTAATGATTCAACAGTCATGTCTCATACCAAAACATCACTTATATTGAAACCTCGCTCATTCACTTCACTTATTACCTGCAAGTCTCCAACATTTTATGAAATAGCTCCTCCACGTTTCCAAGCTCAGATTAAAACCCTCAATTTATCCAATCAGGTAGAGACAATCTTGAAGGAACAAGCTCTCGGAGAAGAGATGGGCTTGATTGTAAGAATAGAGGCCGTAGGCAAGAATTTCATGGAGGGATATCCACAGGTAAAGGAGATACTGGAGAAGGCACAATGACTTACTTCCATAGGGAAATTTTATGGGTTCCACAAGGAAGTTAAAAAATCTTTTTCCAGAGCCTTCGATGGAGTTGAGGTCGAAATTGGTGACATAAAATTTGCAGTCAGAGAATCTTTGGTGGCAGAGGCAACCGAACTTCCAAAAATAGGTGAAAGGTGGTTAAAAAACAAAGGAATCAGTTGAGAGGAATGGAAAGCCTTCTTGAAAAACCCAGGTGTGGACACAAGTATTTTTAAGAAAGGAATTACCAGCACAAACCTTAAGAGTAAATGGAGGAACATGCTTTTGGTAATCCATAAATTTATTATATGTGAAAGTAGATTTGGTTGCATGTTTTTCTATCATGCTAGGTTACTAATGAATTTTCTAGAGGATAAAGAAATAAACCTTCCTTATTTTCTACATAATAATCTAAGGAAGATGGCATGGATGGTTCAAAAGAGGGTTCATTTTATAGATAACTAAATGCACCATCATGCATTAATAAAAATCCTCATTGAATTTCATTTAAAAAACATAGGAGATACTTGGGATGATTTTCTAACCAGAAATAATTTTCAAGAAAAAGAAGAAAAGAAGCATAGTGATAACAAAGGGAAAAGAGGCAGAAAGAGAAAAATTGAAAATCCCACAGAAGATGAACATCCACCTCAACCACAATCAGAAGATGAAATTATTATTGCACAGTTATTTGGAAAGGCTAGGGAACAAATCAGTAAAAAGATAAGGGATATCATAAAAGAAAAAGGAAAATTCATATATACAGAAAAACCAGAAACTTGGAACAGTCCACAACCAGTAAGAAGAATCTCAAGACTTTCCAAAGTAGCCAAAAAGCCACTCCCTGAAGTTACAGAACCTATTGATCTAGAATAAAGTCTTGAGGTACCATATCCTATCGATTCCTCTCCCATACAAGATGCAAGTAGAAGAACTCCAGTTGTTGACCCTATCCATCAAGAGATATATGATTATATTGAATCTTTGGAAAGAATAAATATAGATAAGACATCATTTCATGATGATCAACCTTCTAGTCCACAAGAACCTCTAGTGAATACTCTAAAGCAAGAAATTTGTGAGCTAGAGACACTAAATAGGCATATAAAACGAGAAAATGAACCTCTAAAGATTCAGAACCAAATTGAAAAAACCATTAATGACAACACTCTTCTGGATATGGGGTTATGGTTCAAAAATAATAAGAAATTGAAAAAGAGGAACAGATACTTCAATATACAGATTATAATTTGAAGTACAAACTTCTGATGAAGAAACCAAGAGTAGTAGTAACTTCAAAGAGGGGAAAGAATCTGAAATTGGATGTCCTAGTAGAGGTGTCAGAACATATGAAGGAATGAGGTGAAGACTCAAAATTTTGAAATTTCATGAGGACATGCAATGGACTCTTAGTGGGGTTAGGTTAAGCCTCAAGACTGTCTTTATTTTGACATCTATTTCACGACTTCTCCTTTCCTTTTGACATAATTCAAAAACCAAATCAGTGTTAATCGATATATTTTCACTCTGAAAATGCATTTATATGATCTCTCTTTTATATTCTATTGTTTCTTATTATTTGAATTAATTTTGTGTTTAGCTATAGAATTCTTGCAATTGTGTAGCTAATCTTCATTTCTGCAGCTACCAACATTGTTTGATAGGTTCCGAAGATGAAGGAGAGGAGCGAAGCATATGGATAGTTTTTAAATTATCCATACATGGATTTTGTCCTAATCACCTGTCCAAAATTGATAGAAAACATGCCTAAGATCACGGTCAAAGGATTAGTCAAATGGAAGGCTGAGACAACGAACAAAAATCTAGAAGCTTGCATTATTTTCTCTCCACGTAGAAAATTGTGAAATCTATGAAGACAAAAGTCCCATTTATAATTCTACTTCTCAGTTTCGTTAATATCTTTAGGTGAGATCATCCAAAACATTTTATTTTAATCTATTATAATAACTGGGTTGTTTTGAACCGAAACAACTTCAATTTCTGTAATATTGCTACACCGCGAAACTATGTTTTATTAATGCAAGGATAAGGCAAAGTTCAAGACCATTAATGTGTGATTAGTATTATGTAATTCTTAAAGTCGTTTTGTTGCAATGGGATCCTACACAAAAAAAGGTTTTGTAGCATAATTTGTGTTGCTTTCTAGTTCAATTTTACATTATCGCATAGATTAATTTCTGAGTTTTTCATTAGTTAAATGTTAAGTCTTCATAAAATGAATTTTTTGTTTTTCGCATAAGTTTAATGCTTTAATGTTTCGATTTCCTGAATTATATTGATGCCACAATCGTGTTAACATATGGAATGAATCTTTGTTTTAGACTTGTTTACACAGTCAACATACATATCAGAAAAAACAAGCATTTTTACCTTTGCGCAGTAGGCAAAATACTCTGTTTTCATTCTTAGTTCAATTATCCCTTTCAATTTTCACAACACTATCATTTAAGATAGGATATTTACCGATTTAATATTTTTCATCTCATAGAATGTCTTCTTTCATTAGTGAATAAAATTAGAAATTAGTTTAATACTATGTTTTTCATAGGATTACTTTGATAGTTTTCATTTGATAAGTAGAGAAAGGTTTTCAATTACATGATAGGATTTGATCATAGTTAGTATTGATGTGTCATTTATATTTAGAAGAAATTTAAGTAGATAATCTCCTTCTTTAATTAAGATAATTGTCGACATATGATAATCTAACATAGAGTTAAACATGTTTTCTTTTTATGCAATTTAGACTTGCTTTAGATTAGTTTTCTCTCTTAATTTTACATTTCCTTTTCGTCCTTCTTAGTTATTATAATATTTTCTTTAGAATAATGTTTTCCTGCATTTGCCATAATGTGGTCCAATGGAATTTTTGAAGAAAACACAATAAACACCAACTTAATCAAAATGAGGCCATCTCTCTTTTTTCATTTCCACATAGTCCATCTCTCTCAATTCGTCTAACATGATAAATCTAACATGATCATAGGATACATATCTAATATTTTATTATTATATGAGAACATGTATGGACCTCTCTAACTCTTAGTATATTGTTCAAGACATCCTTGCTATTGTAATAGGTACTTAGAAATTACAAAAAAAATAATCAATGTATATCTCTCAACAATCTAATCTTGTATAGGTTTTTTCAAGCTCATTGTAAAGATAACACATATTTTTCCTTTGTTCCACAAAAATTGCATCACTCATTTTGTTATGAATCAAAAATTTTAAGTAATATGAACTATTATTTGCATGTTCTTGATTAAGTTTATGTGCTAGCCTAATCACAATAGATCTTTTCAACATCAAAAAACCTAAAATTGAAATTATAAAAATGAAAATTTTGATTTTATTCATTCAATTTTCTACATCATCAATTATGTATTCCTCTTATAGTTCCACATTCCTCAATTCTATCTATTTTTATCTACAACACTCTTTATTTCCAAAAACATCACCATTAATGTAGCAATTTTTTAAATTTCCAATATTTGAGAATTCCCGTAAGAACTTTTTTCATCCACCTCATTGGAAGCCCAAGAACAATGAGATATATCATTTACAATATTAATGCTTGGAGAAAGATTTTTTATGTCTGGGTAGGATTCTTAAGTAAAATATATAGAAGGTAACATAATTCATGTTATCCTTAGATCTATGCAATAGGTATTATGCTCTAACATCCAATTCGTCACACATTTTTTGCATGGATTGAGGAATAAAGTGAGCAATCAACTTGCTCAATAAGAGCCACATACTTGGTAGCCTTAATCGAAAATTTTCTTTAATTTTGTGTTTGTATTGACGTTCGGAATGTCTAAATCATTGACATTTTTCCCTAAATAATAATAAATAGTTGCAACCATATTATATTTGTGTGTTCCTAAAGCCTTATAAAGAAAATAGACCCTCTTCAAGGCTTTCATAGTGTTTTGATAAAATTACCAACTATGAAATAAAGCCTCAAGTTCTAGGAATTTTTTTTCTTTTTTTATGATATTTACGACAAATGTGAATCTGATGATTCTAATATGATTTAGATATGAATATAAATTATAATGCCCACATATCATGTGTATACATAGATCATTTCTAAAACTTTACATTGTTCTTTAAAACACTTTGAAGATTCTCAATTATGGCTTTATATATATATATATATAGATAGATATCATAAAGTATGATTATTATTTTATTTTATATTAACTTTTTTGACAACAATGAGTATCTTTGATATTAATTGTGTGTGCTCAAACATAAAAAATACCATTAGAGAATTTTTGAGGTCTAAAATGGGCCTCCTATGAAAAATGTACAACCAAAATAAACTTTATAAGAACCAATAGGATTCAAGTTGATGATGTACAATTCTAATATAGGTGTTGTGAATCACTACATGTGATTCACAGAATGAGAGAAGGTTCCTAACCTTTTTCTCAGATAACTCTACCATTGCGACCTCTATGGCTTGGACTCATAAGGCAACATGCACATTTAAAGTGCATGCTAATAGAGAGAATTTCTTTGCAACAATTTTTTTTCCTTTACCCCTTAATTAATGACACTTATGATTGATGACTCTTTAGTAAGTTTAAATATTGTAAACATGATTAAAAATTATAGTAGCTAAGGTGGAGTGGTTTATTTGAGACCTTATCCTTGAAATAAATAGTCTTTGAGGATGAAAACACACATTTTCCCATCACTCCTTTTTCTAGGCACAAAACCAAAATTATATTAGTCTATTTTCATATGTCAGACAATAGATAATGGTCATCAAGTTGGTTTCCTGCAAACAAAATTTATCGTTGATCCACAAGGATCCTATGCATGAGCTCTAGTTTTTTCTTGTATTTACTGTAAAATCAAGAAATTTCACCCATAATATTAAGATTTTCCCTATGATAGACTTTAAAATAATTTGAAAGCTTGATTTGATTTCAAAACCCTCTCGAATTAAGGGCCCCTAATAGTTCCATTTCTAGCAATGTTTTTGTCAAATACTTTTTGTTCAAATATTTTGTTCAACACTTGGCATGCAACCTCAGGTCCAATGGAAAGTTTTTTTTTGGCCTAAGTGATCTTGATTGAAACATGTTAACTATGGATCTACCTATGAGTACATCCAGGAATATTACTTTACCATACCCCTAAGAACACATCTAAGACATTAGGTTTTGTGCTTGGACTATCATGTTAGTCCCTAAAGAACAGTTTGGGTTTTTCCATTGCTAATAGAAATAGTCACAAATCTCTAGCCATATGAGCCATGTTGACACATTTTCAAGGTTCTTTGTGTCTATCATTTCCTTTGAGCTAACTCAAACCACCAACAATATAGACGCCTCTGTTTACACTACCTTTAATCTCTGGCACTTTGTGATTGCCAGTTCAAGGAATTCCTTCATTGTGCAAGGCAAGGGATGTGTTGATTAGGTAGTGACTAGTAAAAACCCCAATATCTGTGGTGTTCTTAGCCTTAATAGCTTTAGTATAAGGCTTAAAAATTGACCTTCACCTAGAGAAATGACCATAAAGCTCTAAGAAAGTTTTGCAGTCACTCCCAAATTTCCCTCTATGGCTTAGGCTCATAAGGAAACATTTTCATTTAAAGTGAATGATAATAGAGTTGATTTATTTGTAATAAGTTATGTGTTTTTATATTAACCCTTTAATTAATGAAATTTACGATATATAAATCTTTAGTAAAGTTTGATATTTATTTTAAACTTGATTACGTTAAATTATAGTATTGGAGTGTTAATACTCTAATAATATGCACTTGAATACTTCATTATATTATAAAGTATCCTTTGATGGCATTTTAGGGATGTCTGTGAGAAATTTCCATTCATGGGACACCTACACTAGTGGTCCTTGACCCACATGTGTTTGTATGTGTATGCATGTGTTAAAGGGGTTGCCAATATGAGGATGAGTTGCACTACCCTTGAGATGCATTATCCAGTAACTTCTTAATATGCACATTTAGATTGGGTTACTTGTTACATGGATGCATTTAGTTTAACCTATAAATATTTTTATTTTCCCCAAATTTTCACAACTTCATTGTGATTTTAACATTTTCATTATAGAATAATACTAATTTGTAGTTTGGTTAAAATGTAATACACACACACAATTATCATTTCCTCTAAAGGGACCAAATTTATTGGATAATGCCATAGATGATTGAATTGGAAATTTAAATGAAAAACTGAAACTGGCAGCATTTGGACATAGCTAACATAAGCTGCTTTGAGACATGTTTGGATTTGCAAAGAAAAAGAAACAAGTGCCAAACATGCTATGCGTTCTGATATTTTTTATAACTTGTTTTGTATATTTCTTTAATCTTGATACATTTTGGAATTTTTTGTGGCTTGTATCAGTTACAAATTGTAAGTAAAATATTAGCATAATCATCCTTTCCTGCCACATGAAAGACAAGACTAGTTTAGGTACTACTATATAAATTCTTCATAGAATTTATAATCTATTATTTCCTTATTATTTACATGAACCATCAATGGTATTAAATTAATCTAATAAGTTCTTATTTTACTTATGTCCTTAGCATGTTGTAGTAAGAGTTTTTTTTTTTCCTGGTGGTTCACGTTCCTATGTGCCCGCACACATGTACCGACTACATCCACGGTCTTAAGAATATCAGTAAATCCTCCCGAATGGATCTACTATCGTCCTATCACTAAGGCCCAGCCCCGCAAGTGTCTAGGAGATTTGATCATGTGACCTCTCAATATAGGAGTACTTCCAAGCAAGGACTCAACCAATTGAGCTAACCCTTGGGGCTAATTTTGTAGTAAGAGTTATCTTTGATAGCTAAACAATTTCATTTTTTTCATGGTGTTCAATGTTCCTTTTCATGATTGAAGGATGGATATTTAATGATCATTGCAGGGACGTGATACTATCATTATAAATGTTAATAATACATCATCTCTAGTTATATGCGTGCTTTCAACTGCACGCTTAAAAGGGAGTGTCTAAAGCACGCAGAGACAAAAAACATATCTTGCCCCTTCGATGATTTCCAGTCCAATTCAAAACACTTGATCAATGTCCAGTCCAATTCAAAACACTGGATCAATGTTTTCAAGGGACACTACAAGGCATAATTTTAATCCCTTCTCGTATATTTGTTACCTTAAGGTATGTTTTGTTATTATCCCTTATAATTATTTGTTTATTTATGTTATTTACCTTTCTTCTTCCTTTTGGGAGGTAAATCCAGATTGACCATGTTTGGAATCAAATTATTTTTTCCTTTATTTTGAGGGTTTGAAGATGAGCTTTCCTTCAAGAACTTCTTCTAGCTCAACAAATACTGCTTCAACATATGGTTGGGAAACATTCTGAAGAATTTTTTGTAGCTAATTCCAAATTTCAGTGAACAAATAATGTTGTCAGTTCAACTTCTTCAGTCATAATGGAAGAAACACCTACAAATTAATGGAAATTGAATTCACATTTGTCACCTCAATCACAGGTGCAGTTCCTAAAGAGATTTAGGAAATTAAGTGAGATTATGGAACCTGATGGTTAAAGCATCTTGTGAATATCTAGAATATTTGTAATTAGTTTTTGTGCTTTAACCACGAGTGTTTGAGATACTATTCTATAATATATGTAGACATGTTTCCATATTGATGTATAATTTTTTGTAATTTTATCTTAAGCAACATGTCAATTTAGTGTATGTGTTTGCTAAAATATCATATTTGATGTAAACATGGATAAAAGTATTTCCATGTAATTTAGTTCTAGATCCAAATCCAGGTTTACCATGTTAGAACCTAGGTTCATTAAGATGACGGCCTTGGTTTGAATATATCCACCATACAAACTAGGACCACCCATACTTATCATTTTTGTCTCTATTTCATCATAAAGACTAACATAATGAGGATTTGTAACCCATGGAGGCCCATGGTAGTCATTGCAATGAAATTTAATAGAATATGTGCCAAGTCCACAAGTTTTTATATTTAATCTCTTCATCCAATGTTTCCATTTCTTATTATGAATTACCATATCTAAAAATGGCATCATTCACATCATTTTGAATAAGTCTACAAAGCTAAACATCATTTTTTTCACATTTACAACTTCCCTCACATTTGTTGGTTCCTGAAGCTTAAGCACTTTCATAACAAAAAAAGGCGAAGTCAAGTAGCAAAAATGGTCCACTTTCTTTTCCTATGTTGATATTAGAATGAAGTTTTATTAGAGGCACTGTTTGTTTATTTTTTTGGATTAGAAAAGGGTTTTCTCTAGGTTTTATGCGAATTTCAATTTATGATATGTAGCATGTTGACAAATTGGAAAGAATAATGTGTGACATTTATCTTGCAGAAATTGACGTTGAATGAAAGGATACAAAGTTTAACGAAGCTACAGTTCACTTTGGTAAAGGCGGAGGAACATATTAAATTTTTTCCTAAGAATACACCATATACAGAGTTTGAAAATAAGTAATATATGGATTTTTGTTTTTCAGATATGTTCTTTTTTCTACCCAAGATATCACAACACGAAAAATATTGATATTGTAGAAATTGTTTGAGGACCTCATTGAGGTCAATTTTTATGATGTCCTACTTGATTTCAATACCTTTTCATATGCCGAGAATGCTTTAAATATGAATTAATATGTTCATGAAAAAAATTAGAGTCAATTTTTATATATATAGAATATAAACACAAATGTAAATTCCTTTGTTTGATTGTTACTTGACTCTGTTGTGAACAGGTTACAAGAAATGTGATTGGAAAAAGGATGGGGATACAATGAAAAACATGTCTTCGATATGATTCCTTTGTTGTTAAAGATCCTTCAGGCACCTAAGCCATCAACTTTGGAAATTTTTCTAGTAGGGATTCCTATGGTTTTTGATGTTGTGATTCTTTCACCTCATGGTTATTTTGGGTAAGAAAATGTTTTAGGAATGCCAGAAAATACACGGTGAACAAGGAAACATTTTTTTTTTATAATTGAAATGTCCATTCCATGATACACTTTCTTTATTGTTTGAATGTATTTTGAAATTTTCTTTTGATTTTTTTTTGTCTTTTAACTATGAAATTGAAAATACTTGGTATCATGTCTATTTAAACAATAGCCAAAACTTGAAGATGAAATTAGTATTACACGATATTTATTGGAATCCTTATAGGTATTTTTTGTTAAAAGATTTTCATGACTATTAGAAAATTTTACTTTCATGTTTTTATTTGAGCACATGTTGTTTATATACTTGACCAAGTTCATGCATTATAAAGTTAAATGTTGTTGCAAATAAAATGACCAGGATTAAACATCACACCTCAGATTATTTATTTTCACAAGTTATCTACAACTTGAGCATTTTAGCATATAACTTAGTTGGTGTGATAGTGCCTAATTTTTCCATGAAGGTTGAATACTAAGTTACTAAGGCATTCTTTTCTATGGTGAAATTTTATTTTCTTTGTTTATACAGGTCATTTAGTCACTATCACCCAACTGAAGAAAACTTGTTCGAGTTTCTTGCTTGTATGGGGAAAAATGGCTTTGACATTGTTGTTGTTGAGGTATATGTCGTATAAAATCTTTAAATTCTACTTCAGTTTATATTCTAGTGTTCATTTTGTTTAATGTATTACACTCTACATTTTTTATTTATTTTTTATTTTGTTTATTTTTTTCGGAAAAATAACTCAATATTGATGTTAAGAAGCAAGAATTGAAGAAATATAAGAGCAATAACACTAGAGAAACAACTGTAAAAAGAGAGAGAGAAGAGAACTGGTCTAATGTTACCCTTAGAGCCAATATACCGCATAAGACACACACATAGAGACTGATGGTCAAGTATTCTGGATTGGTGATTTCACCTGCTATTCCTTGGAAACACAATGATAATGTTTTGAAGTAATGAAACATCATTCCATGTGAAAATTGTAGTCCAATCAATATTAAGTTGGAAACTCATGTTGTAATACTTGAACATTTCATATAATTTATGTGGTTGAAATTATTTATAGTTGCACTTGATATCATTTACTATTGTAATTGACATATGCAACTTTGTGTTTTCATATTAGATGAACATGCGCATTGTATGGAACTTTTTTAACTTTAGTCGCAAAATAATACTAATTTATTTATTTTGATTAATAATGAATATATCCCCCAGATGCGGGTGACACACCCCAATCGTGCGAAGATAGATCTTCCCATGCTTAGGTTGACGATGTCCTGGAATGATAACTTTAATTTGATGCGGACACTCATTTCATTAATCATTTATAACGGTGATCTGTTGTACTTGATCTCTTTCCATACTCTGAATCACATGCGGTCTCACTTGGACTGTCTCTCAACGCATCTGCGAGCATGCCACAACCCCTAAATACATCTGTGCTCGAGCCACAGGTCTTCAAAAGGCACTGAAGCTACTCATTCTTCCATCTCACTGCTACTAAAGTTGGTCTCCAAAGCAATTATTTTTATTCCCCTTGCCATCATGATGTTGCTCCAGCTTCCCTGCTCGCTCCCCCTGCTGCGCGCCCCCCTCGACATGCGCCCCCTATCGCATGCCCTCCTGTAGTACACTCCTCCCTCTGTTTCCCTCCTGGCTACAGGCCCCCTATTGCGTGCCCCCCATCTGTGCGCCTCCCTATGGAAAGCCTGTCCTATTTTTCCTCTCCTCGCTGCGCGCTATCTAAGGCAAGATACCTTATCGCGTGACCCCATGTTGCACGTGCCCCCCTTCAAGAATCTTTGTTGCACGCCCTCCAGCTGCACACCTCTTTTTTCTGAGCTTGAATTCCCCTCCTTTGCACATAAAATTCCCCATGACCCCGCGTCAACGCCAAAAGACCATTAGGGGTAGCCAAAGAGGTGCATTCCCAGGGCGCTCTCACCGCGGTCAAGATCAGTGTTTGGAATCTATTAAAGGTTCCTCTTTAGGTAACCATAACAGGGAGACTACTCACCAGCCTGATAGCACCCCAGATGAAATAGTCTAAAGTCTGGAGAATCCAAGGGGCAGAAGAGGCCCCAGGAACTCTACCATTGCACACTTTGAGCTACCCACACCTCGGAAAACCGAGCCGCTCCCTGTTCATGAGACAGTGGAGGAGGAGACTAATGTTTGGATCATGCATTCGGATGGAGTCTGGACCAAAGTTCCTGATGTTGAGTATCTCGTTGCTCCTGTCTTCCGCACAACACCCCCGAAGACCCCGTGCGCACCAACAGCTGAGGAGTAGGCCATTGCGCATGAATATGGATGCCTAATCGGGGAGGAGGACCCCGCACCAGAGGATGATGAAGGAACACCATGACTACACAATAGCTTGGTTATTCTCTATTTTTTGACTCTTCAGGACCCATTATAGCTACTGTTTTTTTACTTGTGTCACAGAAAATCTTGTAAAACTTGACTGTTTAATGCTATTAAGCGGTTGGTCTCCTCCTCGGAGGCAACCCCATACCTGATTTATTTTGAAAGCTTTTATGGCTGAGATTGGCTAATCTCAGCCCATTTCCTATGTAAAGTTTATTTTATGATATAAAACAGATTAGCCTAACTTACAAAAAAAATTAATGAATATATAAAATCAATCTAAAACTATTAAATTATTAGTTTCTATTGATTAATGATGAACACAAATAAAATTATTATACGACTAAATTATTCATTTATAATGATTATTAATGAAATGAATATAGACTACTAAATTAGTTGTTTATATAATAAATATGAAACTACAAAAAAAAAAATGACTACTGCAAATGATAAATTTATGATTACAAATGACAAATAAATATTACATAAATAACTATTAGTAGCTAATTTATAGTATCTTATAACACAACCAAAATTTAGTCATATTTCTTTGGTCATTAATTGGTTTCAATCGATGACTAAAATTTGCATATATATGACTCTTAGTAGCTACTTTACAGTATCTTATAATACAACCAACATTTTGGTCATATTTCTTTGGTCATTAATTGGTTTTCTTGGGTGATCATATAGTAATATATTTTGTTGTATATTTGGTCATTAATTATTGCAATTAATGTCTAAATCAATGACTAAATTTATGACCAAATTTATGACTAAATATACTACTAGATGATAAAATTGATACAACCAATTAATCATTAATTTAAAATGACTAAAAGTTGGCCACGTTATAAGATACTGTAAATTAGATAATACTCGTCACCGACTGAAAAATGGTCATTTATATGCAAATTTTAGTCGTTTTTAGTAACTAATTATCCATTTTGTACTAGTGTAAGAATTCATAATGTTTCAATAGGTCACAAAACTCAATGGCTATTCAACACTCAACTTGCGTTCTAGTCTCCAGCATGAACTCACAAGGAGCTAGGGAGAATGGTGGAAGAATTATGGGAAAGCCAATTCTTAAGTATGATGTGATATTTTCACTAGGAACTCACTCTCGCTACTTGGGAACTCACATAGACCATTCGTTACCATACATTCTGGACTTAGGATATAATACCTCCTCATGAATTAAGTTCATAAGGTGTTTTCATAAATTTGGCTTATATTCACAATGTGGCTTTATGAATATTTTATTCTTTTCTTGGCTTAAAAGCCATGTCATGGTTCTATCACCTCATATTCCCCTCTTGTTGAGACATAACCCCCCCATTTATTTTTTTTCAATTGGTTTGCAGTAATGGTGCATTTTATTAGCATGGATGTGATTAAATATTACATTGTTATTCTTTCTTTCCTTTCCACACATAATCTATATGGCCTAAAAACATATAAACATGGGCATGAAATCCAAAAAACAATTAAATATAAATGTATACATAGACCCATAGGACTATCACTCTCTCGCTCCTCTAAGGGGCTACAATTCTGATGCAAAGAGGTTGCAATCCCCTACAATATCACATGCACACCATGGAATTTCTCCATGATTTTTCTAAGTAAATTTCTAATATTAAATGGAAAACCACCATAGTTTGTAGTTAAAATGAAAACCAATGTAAATATAACATTTAAAACTCCAATTGGTATAAATAACCACCACGTACCACCAAACCACTAAAGGAAAAACTATTTATTGAAAACAACCAAAAATGGATGCAAAAACCACCCATTTTTTTTGGGAGCACTACCTCCAAACCCCTCAAGAAGGGGGAGTTTCACCCCACTATGATCCTCCCACTACACTTGGTTCAATGTAAAACACATTTAAGTAGTCATGCAAATAATATAACAGATACCCAACATTCTCCAACTTGTTTTTTTCTTCACACATGGGGGGTCACAGGTGTACATGATCAACAACCAACGGAAATTATGCCTATTATTTCTCTACACCGAGAGAAATTTTTAGTTCTCGTAGATTTTGTTCATAAATATTCAACATTATTCAAAGTGTCCACCTTCACCAACAAAATTTTGTATCTTCAATCATATCTCTCACAAAGTGATATTTAACATCAATATTCTTTATTAGTTTCTAGGAAAATTTCACTCTGACTTTCATAATATATCCTCATAGCTTACTATACCAATCCAATACCTCCTATACTACTTCCTTGCATGAGTGGCTGCCATGTATTCAAATTTTGTAGTTGAGAGTGCCACTATAGGTTGTCTCTTGCTTGCCCAATTTATTGCTCCTCAAAATAGGTTAAATATATATACTTCTAATTATTCTACAAACTATATCTCTAGCCAAGTCTACATTGACATAGCCATATGCATCCAAAACTCTATCCAACTATGGTATTTCTATACAACCCATTGCCAATAGTGCCACACAAATACCTGAAAGCCCTCTTTAATGTTTTCCAATTCTCCTTCCTTATTTTTTAAATATACCTACTCCATACTCCCACTACATGTACAATGTCTAGCCTAGTAAAAACCATTTCATACAACATACTTTCAATTGCACTGGCATACGGAACATGAGACTTGTCCTCTTCCTCTTACTATGTTTTGGGACATCAATATTTAGATAAATTTGCACCTAACGGCTCTAGGATCATCATCAATAATAAAGAAAGAAAAAATTGAATGGAAATTAAGAGGAGCATACCTGTATGATTTCCTTATTTCACAATTCGATCTCGACAGTATCATACAATGTGGTTCTTCTTATTCTAATTCTTATTCTTCTGTAGAACCAGTTTCATCGTCCTTCAATTCAAACTCTATATTCTCATTAGAGGAAATTTTAGCTCAAAACTGCCCATGAAATTTTGACGTAAACCAATCAAAGTCTTTTAAATTTGAAAAGAGGTACATGTAAATCTTTTGGAGGGAAAAGAAGAAAAACTACATTTTTTAATTGTATTTTTGACTTATCTCCTTATAGGATTACTCAAATTTCAAGTGTAGACACTCGTTGGATGCATAATTAAATTATGCATCGAATGAGTACTAATTATGCATACTTTTGAGAAGACCCATATTGATAAAAAATGAATATACATTAAAAAATCATGTTGAACATGCATTTTAAATGTATCTTCATTTTTTATCAATGTGGGTCTTCTCAAAAGTATGCATAATGGGTACCCATTGGATGCATATTTTATTTCAGCATCCAACAAGTGTCCCCACTTGAAATTTAAGTAAACCTATAAGGAGATAAGCCAAAAATGCAGTAAACAAAAGTGGTTTTATTATTTTCCCTCCAAAATTTATAACTCTTATTTTATTATTTTTCCTTAAGAGGCCAATTTTAGGCTTAAATTTCCTCTAATGTATATCTTTCTTCTTGGTAGGACATTATGTTCTACAACATCTTTGAATTCTCTAAATATTGCATCTATACTATACACAACCTTCTTAGTTTCTAGTTCCAAATATTATAACATTTCATACCATATTTATATTTAATAAAGATACACTTTTCATATTTCTTATCCAACTTACTCATATTCTCTTCTGGAATATGTACATAACTATCATAGCCAAATGCCCTGACATTTTCAATAGAGAGTTTCTTACCAACCCATAGCTCATGCAAATTCTTGTCATCTAATGTTGATGAGGATGATCTATTTACCAAGTAAATTTTAGTGTCCACTATATCTACCCAAAATTCATATCCTAAGCCAACACCATTGAGCATTATCCTTTCTTTCTCCATTAGCATCATGCTCATCCTTTTTTACTCCTTTCTACCAAGGTGTTATGGATTATTATTTTTCCTTCCTGTACCCCACTTGTTATATAATTCTTTTAAATAATTCCTCCATAATCTCCATCATTGTCTATCCTTGACACCTTAATTTTATTCTTCATCTATTTTCCATATGATCCTTAAGTTATTCGAGATTTTCAAAGGATTTATATTTCTTCCTTAAGAAATAAATTTATGTATTCATTGATAAGTCACCTATAAATGAGACCTATTACACATATTTTCCCTGATATGGAACCAACATAGGTCGAAACAAATCATTGTTCATTAATTATATTATTCCATTCAACCTCGTAGCACAAGAGAAGAATCTTACCTAATTATTCTTCCCATACAAACAATTTTCATAGAAATAAAAATCCAAAGATAAATTACACATACCTTTTATGATACCATTACAATGCAATACTTGATTTCCATTCTCGCCAATATGCCCCAGTCTTTGATGCCACAACATAATATTTTCTCTAGACTTTGTTTTACTTCCACTGATCCATCTCATGATTAATTGAACTATTGAAAACAACACTAATATTTCTTCCCAATATGATAACATGTGGGAATAACCAATTCAAAGAGTGAATTTCAAAAATGAGAGCGCTAGGATTTCAACTCGCATGAAACCCTACAAACCCTCTTGCCATTTTCGATGCGAACCACTGCCCTTATGCAATATTATTCCTTGATTATTCTGTAGGGCCCATGGAAGATGCAATGGGAGAGTCCCAGACTGCTCCACCCAATGATCAAGAAAAAATGGCCAGTCAGAAAATCCCTGCATACATAGCAACAAGAAATGATGAGACTCAGTCAGCTCTAGAACCACAGGTCAATGAGGAACTTTCAACCTCTAAGTGAATTCCCAAATGTGTAGTTCAACCCAGATTGGTCATTCATACATAGAGGATAAATTCCAAAATCCAATTCATGTGTGATCACACACTAATATGAAAATTTATTGGTATCTGGCCCTCGGAACGAGCTCTCAGAGGATGGATAGCAGCCAACTGGAAACCGAAAGGGCATATCTATCTTCAGCTAGGCCCAAAAGGATTCTTCACTATCATCTTTACCTGTCTTGAGGAAAATAACCAAATCATGGATGAAGGGCCCTATTTCTTCAACTCAATGGGACTCTATCTACGAAACTGGGTGAACGCTTCAACCCAGAAAAAGACGACTTATCCTAGGCTCCTGTATGGGTTAGGATTTATTCTCTACCCCAGGAATACTGGGATGAACTCACTCTTCAGGAAATCGGGGGACTTCTAGGAGAATTTGTCAAGATTGCAGATCAAACAAGGATCAACAAGTACACATCATATGCATGCATATGCATTTACATGCATATAGATAAAACCCTGCTAAATTCAATCACTCTTCAACATGAACACTTTGAATGGATTCAAATTTTGGATTACGAGCATGTTCCATTCAGGTGCAGAAAATGTCACTAGCATGGACATCTGTTCTAGGAATGTCCTATCAATAAAAATATCAACACATCCAAAGGAGAGGTAGCACCAGAAGTGGAAGGTTTCACAAAGGTACACCACAAAAAACTCCAAAAATGAGTAAATGCAGTAAATAATCCACCCATACCTCCCTCCATAAGAAATAGTTTTGATATTTTGGGCAAGAAACATGTAGATACAAATATGGCTCAAGAAAACTCCCAAGGGGAGCCTCCTCTCATGCAGAAACCCCAAGGTTCTGCTCAAAATTCTCCCTCCCAATATTCCCCCCCTCGGGAAAAAGAAAAATCTTAGAAAATCCTTGAAACTCAATCAACAATACCCTCCCTCCAAGGGGATGAGGGAACGGAGGAAGCCCCTATGTAAGAGGATCTCATATAATTTTACATTGGGGATCTGGACATCCTGGGTATGGAAGATGCATGTAAGCACAAGGCCTTCAGCTCCATCACTCCAGGACAAATCCAGATGCTCACCTCGGTTCTGGATAGAGCAGCCCTAGGCATCCAAGGAGGAATCCTTCAAGAGGGGAAACAAGGACAGAGAGATAGTAAAAGGAGAGGGAGAAAAACATATCTACAAAGACTGATCACACTGGGACACACCCTCGTGGAGTCTGGGAAATGTGCCCAACTAACCAGGTTCTTCTCCCCTGTCAAACATTATTAATGAATGTTATTTCTTGGAAAATAAGGGGAATCAATAGTGTTGAGTCTCAAAAGTGTTTTCCATATTCATACATATTTTCATTATGTCATAACCATTCAGCTCTTATTTCATAGCCATCTGACCTAAAACCCTACATCAAGTAATCATTTTCATAAATATATGGGTTAAGATCCTTGTCTTCCAAAGTTATTTATTTTATGTATTTAAAGTGAATTTATGATTAGAAACTAGAAAATTAACATAGTTTCATATATCTATATATGTGTTTTGAGTTTTGTGACATGTGTAGGTCAAAAGGAAGCTTCTAAAAGACCTTTATGTGGCCTCCCATAACCAAATTCGAATTTGAGTGGAGAAGATCATGGGATCATGAGGACATGTGTCTCATTTCCTTTTTGTATAGAAACTCTAAGAAGATATGTGTCTCATTTCTTATTTGTGTTGAAACTCTAAAAAGACATGTGTCTTATCATTTCCTATTTTGATTGTAACTCTAGAGATGGAGGGAGAGATTCATGGACTCCCATTAATGAGATAACTTCTCATATTTTGTATAAATAGGAGAAGCTTTCTCCTATCATGGGTAGTGAAAAAATAGGAGAATATGAGAAAGGAATAGAGAGTGTTTTGTAACAAATCTTAAGATGGAATGGGATGTAGATTTGTGAGTTTTTTTCAATAAAGAAGTTCTTTGATGTTGTTTTGATTACAACTTTAAGGAGCTGAAGAATTTCACCAAATTGATAGCAGAGGGCCCCTGCTATTCAAGGAGGTTTTACATGTTTTCTAGACAAGTCATCTTCAATTCTGTTTTGTCATATTTCCTTACTTAGATTGCTTTCTAAAATCATAGCTTTTAGCATTATGTTTCATGTCATTTGCTTAGATAAAGGATCCTCATGATATTGCAATTAGTCTCTTTCTCAAGCTCTTCCAATACATCTCTATTAAATGAATGGGATTCAATTGTGATATTTTGAGTTATTAGCATTTCATTTTCTGTTATTTAGTTAAAAAGAAGATCCTCATTATACTGCAGTTAGTCTCTTCCAAAATCTTTTCCAATAAATCTCTAATTCACGAATGAGACTAAGTTGTAATATTGTGAGTTAATGATTGTTTTGATTCATAGAAGATCCTTATCACATTATGATTAATCTCTTTCAAAAAGCTCTTCCAATAAACCTCTTGTTAGCGCTCGAATCTACCTCAGGCTGAAGAAGGCAGGACTCAAGGAAACATCAAACCAAGCTCAGCCTCGTAGCTAGCCCTACGAAGACAAGAGAGGGCTCTCTCCGGGTCAACTCAGTAAAAGATGTCCAATAGGGCCTGAGATGACCTAAATGCAAAACTGATAATGATTTTAGGCTAGTAAATAAATTTGAAAGAAATATTTGATGAATGGTTGGGTCTTCTGGGATGTATGGGACAAAGGAACAGCATGAGCAGAGAGATTTAATCAAAGACACAGATTATCTCATGAGGCAAGATAGGCAAGAGGTTTAGCATTCAAATTGAAATTATATGGAGTGGAAAGACTGCTGAGAGGTTGACAAGGGCATAATAGATGAATCCTTATCAAACAGAAGAAATTACACAAAAACATGAAAAACTTTCCCAAGGCAGAGCAGTAAACTGGATTCTGCCCTTCTCACTTAAAATCTTTCAATTAGAAATGACTATGAATGACCTGTAAAACATAACAAAACACATATGAAACAGGAAGAAGAAACATATGCCAAATTCATACCACAGGAATCTCATGAAACAGAGCTGCATCCTTTCATTAATTCTCACTCAAAAACTGTACAGTGAAGCTCTGTATTTTTCTCCCACACGTTTCCTAGAACTCCCTTCACAAATGATTTTTACTACAATAAATAAACTCTGCTAGGAGAAAACAGATCGACCCAAAAACAAGGACGTTGTTTCAACTGAAATTACAGAAATAGAGAGAGAGTCATCTATTCATTCTAAAAACAGAACAACGTTACATTTTCCATTTGCAAATTTCTGATGGCCAATGAAAAAGCAAAGCGTGGATCTCATCAAATCCTGACTAAAAACAAAAATAGGCTCTTTCTGTTCTTATCTCTGCTGTGGTAGATATCTCCGTGGACTACGACTTCTACTCCTCCTATCATTGTCCTTGTCCCTGTCCCTACCTCTATCTCTGCCATCTCGATCATAATCCCTACTCCTTTCATGTTCTCTGTCACGCATACGAGAAAAATCCCTGCTCCTCTCTCTTTCTGGACCACGATAATGATCACCGTTGGTTGATTTTGGAATAGCATCACTGTCATTCCTGTCACGAGGCAGTGTTCGACACACAGGTGAAGAATCTCGAGTAGAAGCACGATGTGGTGCACGCTGGCCAAATGACCAGATAAATCAGCTTTAACTGATGGTGACCTTCGGGCAGTGTCATCTGATCCATGGCGATTAGTATCACCAGTCACTCCTGCATGCTTTATCAGAAGATTCTTTCGTTCCAAATGAGCAGTAATTTGGCACATGATAGGTACCGGTATGCGAGGAAAAAGTGTATCAAAATAGTATTGGCCTAGAAGTAAATTACGAACATAAACACCCATTGTGGTCATCCTTCCATTTGATCTTGGAGAAAATTCCTCCTCGTCCTTAACATAAGGCTCAAACCAACCCCATAATGTCTTAGGATCTGCAACATAACGCAAGTATAGGAAACCAACACATTATTATGTATGGAGAATCCTCGTGCTTAAAAAAAACCCATGCACTGTCAATCTTCATGGTAAAATATTTGTAGAGAAGACAAAATGCTGTAGACGGACCCCTATCCACGGTTCCACATGATCGACTTGATTATAGATCTCGTCAATAACTTCATGGTAAGTCTTCAGCCTGTACAGTTCCTTGAAGTAATATGAAGACAGGATGTTCATACAGAGAACCTTTTCAAGCAAAGAATCAATAGGCTTCCCACATGTTTGTACTTCCATATTCTTCCCTAATAAACTTCCTTGAACGCAAAGTTTGATGTCTTTATTTGTGAAGCACGAGTTCTAAAAGACAAATAAAATGCAGTAGGGGCTTCTTTGAATTGGCAAGGTAGAATGTAAGAGTACTGAACCTCTCTCTCCCTTGACCCTCCTAGATGATCTTTACTGTGCTCTTAGCAAGCTCAGAAAATTCTTCTGCCCACATGCTCTAAAATTTCCAATTATTTTGAATACTTTAAGATGCATGTACATTGCACCGATATCAAGACTAGTTCTGAGTAATATATTCTATACAGATGCTCAACTAACACAATTTTCACTCACTAATGTCAATATATGTTCAGTGGTCAAGACTCAAGACCAAATACACAAACCATTTCACATAAAATTGAGGTCAGGATAACCCATGTGATTCCACTTTCAACTATCAATCCTGCAACATTATTATATGTATCGTTTGAAAATGGCCAAGATAAACGCCTCTGCTCCAGACCATCATGATCAAACTGCCCACCTCAACAATTCTTCCAAACACGTCTTAAAATCGATGAACAAAGACTTTAACTTACTTGGAGCAAGAAAAATGGTTTGATTTTGAAAAATTGCAGAGCGTTGATGAATTTCGGGTTGGATGGCTCAACGCGCCGTGGGCAGACCCAATGTGCCGCGTTGATTTGGTGCACCGCGCCAGTTATAATTCACACTATAAAATTTGACCCAATGCACCGCGCGCATTCTATGTGCCGCGCCTCTTTTGTGTGCGCCGCGCTCAGACTTTCAACACAGTCACGACTTTAATACAACTTTGTTCTTCCAATCTTCACACTCGACTTCTCTCTTAAGCTTTTGATATCTCATTGAGTGCAAATGAAATTTGAAAGTGGAAAATATCTCATTGAACCATGAATTTTGATTTTTTCTTTGTAATAACCCACTTTGTACAGCCTGTAGAACTTTGGCACTTTGACAAACTCTGTCTTTCATTTCCTTCTCTGACCTTCTTTAGCTGAAATCATGGTTCTTCTGTTGATTGTTTTGCAGGGATAGGAGCTGCTAAAACCTGGCAAGATGACCAGGGTTGCCTGAAGAACTGTAAAACTTGAAAAACCTTATCAATCATGTATTAAACAAACTTAATGATTTCTTCTTCAAAACAGAGTTTTGAAGAAGAAATGTTCTTCAGCATTATTAATGATGAGAATCTTGAAATGAAAACTTATTAAAGCTCCCTTCTGGCCTGCAGGCGTCATTGAACATTTTGAGAACGACAATTTGCGAACCCTAGACCTAATGATCAAGTTTGACTGCAAATGACGTGAAATGAACTTTGGTGAATTTTGACCAACCCAGCAGGTACAAATATGAGGGAAACGAGAAAACAAGATCCTTCTGTCAGATATTAGCATGCCCCTAGCGGAATGCAGATGAATGAGCGGGGTGAGACACCTAAAGATTAAAATGCAAAAAGAATTTTTGATCTCTGATAGAGGACAGAACAGACCGACTCTAACATTGGCTCCAATGGGGATGGTAGCTCCCTGTAGGTGCCAAGAACAGTAGATCTTTGGGAGAGCAGACAGTGCCTTCATCCATTGGGCAATGGAGTCCATTATTATGACAACAACATAAAACCAAACTTGACTCAAACTTGACTGAATTTTTAAGACTAAAATGACTGAAAAACTGACTCGACAAACTGCAAACCAAAACTGCAATGAAACTGGAACAAAATGCTGCCTTTGGCTGCTTATTTATTTACAAAATCTACCCTACTTTGCTGCAGAGCCATTAGATCAAGTAATACTGTAATGCCAGATCAACCATTCAAGTAACTATGACAAGGATGTTGCTTGAGAGTGCTTCCACCAGGACACAGATGTAATTTCTGGCAGCCATACATGCACATAATGAGTCTGGTTATGTAAAAGGCAATCTGATCTATCTTTAAAACTGAAAAACATTT
The DNA here is from genome assembly GCA_034641835.2 of Pinus albicaulis. Lineage (NCBI taxonomy): Eukaryota > Viridiplantae > Streptophyta > Pinopsida > Pinales > Pinaceae > Pinus > Pinus albicaulis. The sequence continues at coordinate 587,648,868 of CM076578.1, read as the reverse complement.
CCATGTACATCGCAATAGGATCGCAAAAGCCAGACTCTGTTTGCTGCCCCAACTCTGCAATACATACTTCCAACTGCACACTGTCAATGCAAACATCCGTAGGCAGCTCTATTGTTTCTTGTTTTGAAGGAGGGAGAGTTTCCAAGAGCTTTTTGGGATCTCGGAAATCATATGATTGGATCTGATCATTTAAATATTGAATCTCCTTCTCAATTCTTTCAACAACTAACTCACAGAAACTAGTTTTAGTTTCAAGAGGAAACTTCAGAGATTTCAAAAATTGAAGCAAGACACTGAAAAATTCTTCATTAATTTCAATATCTGCTAACTGATCTTTAACTTCTTTTAAAGCTTCACAAAACGCAGGGTCTGCCACATACCCTACCATTGCATGAATGGATTAGTGAGCACTAGAAACTCTGGATTGAGTTGGAGTCGCCAGGTGAATGTTTCAGCCTTCATATGTGTATGACTGCTATCCACCATCAGCAATCAGATCTGCAAATTGATTTCATGTACTGGGGCAAGACAATCTACAAGTCGAGTGTCACAATCACAAGCTATACCGGAGATGGACTGAAGCAGCGTTTATCTACTATGCACTTGCAGAGCAATGTGCAGTTCGAAGGCTACCTGGCGTGACTTCAGGCTCCGTCTGTAGCTCATAAAACAAATGACATCAACAAGCAAACCAATTCTTCCCCAGTATGGTCGCCACTATGTTAGTTCCCAAATCCACCTTAGGCTGAAGTAAGGCAGAAAAAGGACAACACCAAACCATTTTCTCCCCAGTATGGTCGCCACTATGTTAGCACTCAAACTTGCCTCAGGCTGAAGAAGGCAGGACTCAAGGCAACATCAAACCAAGCTCAGCCTCGTAGCTAGCCCTACGAGGATAGGAGAGGGCTCTCTCCGGGTCAACTCAGTAAAAGATGTCCAATAGGGCCTGAGATGACCTAAATGCAAAACTGATAATGATTTTAGGCTAGTAAATAAATATGAAAGAAATATTTGATGAATGGCTGGGTCTTCTGGGATGTATGGGACAAAGGAACAGCATGACCAGAGAGATTTAATCAAAGACACAGATTATCTCATGAGGCAAGATAGGCAAGAGGTTTAGCATTCAAATTGAAATTATATGGAGTGGAAAGATTGCTGAGAGGTTGACAAGGGCATAATAGATGAAACCTTATCAAACAAAAGAAATTACACAAAAACATGAAAAGCTTTCCCAAGGCAGAGCAGTAAACTGGATTCTACCCTTCTCACTTAAAATCTTTCAATTAGAAATGACTATGAATGACCTGTAAAACATAACAAAACACATATGAAACAGGAAGAAGAAACATATGCCAAATTCATACCACAGGAATCTCATGAAACAGAGCCGCATCCTTTCATTAATTCTCACTCAAAAACTGTACAGTGAAGCTCTGTATTTTTCTCCCACACGTTTCCCAGAACTCCCTTCACAAATGATTTTCACTACAATAAATAAACTCTGCTAGGAGAAAACAGATCGACCCAAAAACAAGGACGTTGTTTCAACTAAAATTACAGAAATAGAGAGAGAGTCATCTATTCATTCTAAAAACAGAACAACGTTACATTTTCCATTTGCAAATTTCTGATGGCCAATGAAAAAGCAAAGTGTGGATCTCATCAAATCGTGACTAAAAACAAAAATAGGCTCTTTCCATTCTTATCTTTGCTGTGGTAGATATCTCCGTGGACTACGACTTCTACTCCTCCTATCATTTTCCTTGTCCCTGTCCCTACCTCTATCTCTGCCATCTTGATCATAATCCCTACTCCTTTCATGTTCTCTATCACGCATATGAGCAAAATCCCTGCTCCTCTCCCTTTCTGGATCACGATAACGATCACCGTTGGTTGATTTTGGAATATCATCACTGCCATTCTTGTCACGAGGCAGTGTTCGACGCACAGGTGAAGAATCTCGAGTAGAAGCGCGATGTGGTGCACGCTGGCAAAATGACCAGATAAAGCAGCTTTGACTGATGGTGACCTTCGGGCAGTGTCATCTGATCCATGGCGATTAGTATCACCAGTCACTCCTGCATGCTTTGTCGGAAGATTCTTTCGTTCCAAATGAGCAGTAATTTGGCACATGATAGGTACCGGTATGCGAGGAAAAAGTGTATCAAAATAGTACTGGCCTAGAAGTAAATTACGAACATAAACACCCATTGTGGTCATCCTTCCATTTGATCTTGGAGAAAATTCCTCCTCTTCCTTAACATAAGGCTCAAACCAACCCCATAATGTCTTAGGATCTGCAACATAATGCAAGTACAGGAAACCAACACATTCTTATGTATGGAGAATCCTCGTGCTTAAAAAAAACCCATGCACTGTCAATCTTCATGGTAAAATATTTGTAGAGAAGACAAAATGCTGTAGACGGACCCCTATCCACGGTTCCACATGATCGACTTGATTATAGATCTCGTCAATAACTTCATGGTAAGTCTTCAGCCTGTACAGTTCCTTGAAGTAATCTGAAGACAGGATGTTCATACAGAGAACCTTTTCAAGCAAAGAATCAATAGGCTTCCCACATGTTTGTACTTCCATATTCTCCCCTAATAAACTTCCTTGAACGCAAAGTTTGATGTCCTTATTTGTGAAGCACGAGTTCTAAAAGACGAATAAAATGCAGCAGGGGCTTCTTTGAATTGGCAAGGTAGAATGTAATATTATTGAACCTCTCTCTCCCTTGACCCTCCTAGATGATCTTTACTATGCTCTTAGCAAGCTCAGAAAATTCTTCTGCCCACATGCTCTAAAATTTCCAATTATTTTGAATACTTTAAGATGCATGTACATTGCACCGATATCAAGACCAGTTCTGAGTAATATATTCTGAACAAATGCTCAACTAACACAATTTTCACTCACTAATGTCAATATATGTTCAGTGGTCAAGACTCAAGACCAAATACACAAACCATTTCACATAAAATTGAGGTCAGGATAACCCATGTGATTCCACTTTCAACTATCAATCCTGCAAAATTATTATATGTAGCGTTTGAAAATGGCCAAGATAAACGCCTCTGCTCCAGACCATCATGATCAAACTGCCCACCTCAACAATTCTTCCAAACACGTCTTAAAATCGATGAACAAAGACTTTAACTTACTTGGAGCAAGAAAAATTGCTTGATTTTGAAAAATCACAGAGTATTGATGAATTTCGGGCTGGATGGCTCAACGCTACTCGGCCAATCTTGTTGCGTCGGTTTGGTGCAACGCCGATTATAATTCACGTAAGGGTGACCCAATGCGCCGCGCCTCTTTGTGTGCGCAGCTCGGACCTGCTTCCTGATCACGGCCCCAATACAACTTTGTTCTTCCAATCTTCACACTCGTTACATCAATTAAACGATCTCATTGAGTGTAAATGAAATTTGAGAAGTGGAAAATATCTCATAGACATGGTTTTGATTTTGACTTCTTCAAAAACCCACTTTGTAATGTTTTTTCATTTGGCACTTTGTCAAACTCTGTGTTTCATTTCCTTATCTGACCTTCTTTAGCTGAAATGATGGTTCTTCTGTTGATTGTTTGGCAGGGATAGGAGCTGCTGAAACCTGGCAAGATGACCAGGGCTGCCTGAAGAACTGTAAAACTTGAAAAACCTTATCAATCATGTATTAAACAAACTTAATGATTTCTTCTTCAAAACAGAGTTTTGAAGAAGAAATTTCCTTCAGCATTATTAATGATGAGAATCTTGAAATGAAAACTTATTAAAGCTCCCTTCTGGCCTGCAGGCGTCATTGAACATTTTGAGAACGACAATTTGCGAACCCTAGACCTAATGATCAAGTTTGACTACAAATGACGTGAAATGAACTTTGGTGAATTTTGACCAACCCAGCAGGTACAAATATGAGGGAAACGAGAAAACAAAATCCTTCTGTCAGATATTAGCATGCCCCTAGCGGAATGCAGATGAATGAGCGGGGTGAGACACCTAAAGATTAAAATGCAAAAAGAATTTTTGATCTCTGATAGAGGACTGAACAGACCGACTCTAACACCTCTAACTCATGAATGAGATTTAGTTGTAATTTTATAAGTTGTTTCAGCATTTCTTTTATGTTTTAAGATATCCTCATTGCATTAGAATTAATCTTTTTCACAATCTCTTCCAACAAATCTCTAACTAAATGAATCATATTAAGTTGTAGTGTTTTGATTTACTTTTCATTTCATGAATGTTCATTTAGAAGCTATAATATCCATGGATTAGAACTTTTTGTTTTCATCATTTTCTTGTTAGGAACAGAACTTGCAAATAAACTTTGTTTTAATTCATTTATTAACATTTCATTTTCTCCCTTTTGACATAAATCTAACTTCATCTTTTTAGCATAGAGTAGCATACTAAGATTCAAACATAAAAACCCCAAAACATCAATAAAACACTAAAAACAACGAAGTAAGAAAAAGGGATACTTAGGCACATATAGTGCATCACACTTCATCAGCTTACTAGCCCTGGTTGATAATTTATGTTAGCAATTTAGGACACTAAATTAACTAAACAAATAGCCCCTCTAAGCATCTAATTATTCGAAGGAAAATATCAACTAACCATCCTAGTATTCTTATTATTTAAGAAACCAAAAGCACTAGCACTTCCATGGAAAATTTGATTACCAAAATATGGAAAGGAAACATTTCATTCTCGATGGATGCCAATGAAGCGTCTGAAGGCCTTACAATCTCTTGGAATCCAGGAGACATTTGCCTTAGTGATTTCCTAGTCATAAGAAACACCATCAATACCTCCTTCCATTTGGAAGGAACCTCTGTCAAAGGCTTTGTTACAAATTTCTACAACCCACAACTCTTGTAACAAAATACAGAGTTTCTCCAATACCTGCCTTGGCTCAAACATCAAATCCAAAATAAGCTCCGAATACTTGGGGGAGACTTCAATATGATAAAAAATCTAGGAGAAACAAAAGGAGGCAAAAGCCGAAGTAATCCGAACACGGAAATCTTCAAAGACTTCATCGAGGAACATGATCTGGTGGACATCACCACCACAAATGGGTTGCACACCTAGAAAATAAAAGAGGATGAAATAATCAAATCGATTGTCGTCTGGACCTATTTCTGGTTACAAAAAACTTCATCATTGGGGGAGGTGAGCTTATTGCCATGATCATGCCCTATGCGGGATCTGATCACTAGCCAATAAGCCTCCATCTAGATTGACCAAGTAACGCATCCATAAAACCCTTTAGGTTTGAGAAGTTCTGGCTAACCCATCCGAATTTTATGGATACGGTTCAGACTTGGTGGTTTGACATGGAAATGAAGGGAAAATCCAAAATGCACGGCTTCTAGAAAAAAATCAAAGCTCTTGAAGCCAATCTAAAATAGTGGAACAAAAACACCTTTGGGAATATATTTCAAGATCAAAATATGATAGAGAAACATATGGAAACACTTCAACAAACCATCATCTCTGATGGCCACTCTAAAGACACCCTTCTTCGGGAGAAGCAATTGACCCTCAAGATGGAAGTGAGAAGACACTAGGAAGACATTTATTGGCACAAAAAATAACTCATCAAATGGATTCAAGATGGGGAAAGAAAATAAAATTATTCCATAGGTCTACCATTCAACACGAAATTCACAATTGCATCTCCTTGCTCCGCACGAACTAGGGCACGCATTTGGAAAAGCACGAAGAAATCGCAAAAGAGCTAATGGGCCACTTCAAAGAGATTCTCATGGAACCCCTACCGGATTGGTCAAAACCCATCAACAAAATAACTAAAAAAATCCCATATCTTGTCATCCATGAGCATAATGATCTCCTCATGAGGCAAGTAACTATGCAGGAAATGGATATTGTGGTCACCCAGCTCCAGGATGTAAAATCTCTTGGCCCAGATGGATTTACCTCAAAAATTTTCCATCATCTTTGGGACATGGTCAAAGAAGAGATATTGGAAATTGTTGAGGAATCAAGACACTCCAAATTGTTTCTCCCTTCCCTCAATGCCACCTTCCTCACTCTCATCCCTAAGGAAGAAAATTATTCCTCTCCAAGTAAGCACAAACCTATCTCACTTTGCAATGTCATTTGCAAAATCGTCTCCGAAATTGAGGCAAACCTTCTCAAGCCTCTCCTACCCCTTCTTATTTCTCCCAAGAAAATAGGATATGTGGAAGGTCATCAAATCCTAAATGGAATCATCATGGTCCATGAGATAATCCACTCCCTCAAAGTCATAAAAATCCCTGGAATGTTCCTCAATATTGATCTATCAAAGGCCTTCGATAAATTAAGATGTGAATACATCAAAGACGTACTCATGGCCTTCGGTTTTTTGGAGACCTAGGTCCAATGGATATCCTCCTTGATCTCCTCGGATTTCCTCTCAATCGTGGTTAAAGACTCACCCACTCGCACCCTCTCCCCTTCGAATGACATTCGGAAAGGTGATCCCCTTTCACCCTTCATCTTCATTCTCATTGTAGAAAGCCTCAATCGATCTGTCAAAGTGGTTGTCATAGAAGGAATATTAGGAGACCTTTACCTCCACAATTTTGGGCCTCACACACATCAACAATTTGTAGATGAAAATTTTCTCATGGGGCACCCTTCATTCTAGGAATCCATCTATCTCAACTTCATCCTCACCCTATTCTCTGAAGCCTCTGGCACTACCGTTAATCTTGAAAAATCTCAAATATTATTTTTTAACACCCCTATTAGCACCCAACACATTTTTTCCATAATCCTTGGCTTCGCCATTGCGAGCCTTCCTTCAAAATACCCGAGAGGCCCCTCACTGATACAATCCTCAAACACTCTTCCTGGAGAGATCTCCTGGGTAAACTTCAGGGTAGATTGGACTCTTGGACCTTTTGATCACTCAATCTCGCGGGCCAACTTGTTCTCATCAAATATGTACTCCAATCCATGCCCCGCCATCTATTCTTCATCCTTGCAGCTCCCAAGTGAGTTCTCAAAAGTTATTCACAATATGCAGCAATAGTTACTTTGGGGAGGAAACAAAAACAAAAATAAATGGGAACTTGTAAAATGGGATATTGTTTGTACACCCAAACATTTTGGGGTCTGGGGTTGTGGGACCCGACATCTAGTAATGTTGTATTGGGCTCAAATATCTGGTGGAATTTTCTCACCAAACCTGCCACACCTTCAGAAACCCTCTAGGCCAGAAAGTACTCTCCTAAATCACCTCAACAAGACCTCATCAGATTTAATATGGATTTCAATGTCTCCTTCATCTAGAATGCGGAAAACATGAAACATCAGCTTATACAACTCCATAATTTTTGGGAAATCCAAGATGGCAGAAGTGCCAGGTTCTGGGAAGACTCCTGGAAACAGTTTCCAAGACTTTCCAACCTCTTCAATATTCCTCAATGGCAAAGGCATCTGCAGTAATCTAACCTCAACAAGGTGGACTTCTTATGAGCCCCTTCTCAGTCCAGGATGATGAGAACCTCGAAACATCACACCAACTAGAAGGATCCCTGGAATGAATAAATCTTGAATAACTTATGGTTTGAGATGAAAAAGTATAAAATCAAATGCAAATATGGAAAATACATCCTACAATGGGGGGCACCAGCCGACAGGAAGATTCACGCTAAAATAGGCTCATCATCTAACTCTCAACAGTATAAATCTTGTTGAAAACAAGCTTTGGCATAACGTATGGAAGGCCAACATATGGCCAAAGGTGGATACTTTTCTCTGGCTTCTCAGCAAAAGACGCATCCTCACTTGGGAAAATCTCTTGGCCAAAGGGTTCCAAGGTCCCTCCTTTCTCCATCTCTGCAAGAACAACGCAGAAATGATGGATCACCTCTTGGATTAATGCACTCTCTTGAATCAACTCTGGGACAGGGTAGTTATCATTTACAGGCACACTAATCGGGCCCATGGAGATATTGTTTGTTATATCTGCTAGTGTACTAATGACCCCTTTCAAATCAATCTCCTCAAAAACATTTGGTAGCTCAGCCCAGGATTTTTGGTTTGGGATATTTGGAATGAATGCAATCAACAAATCTACAAAGATCAAAACACCAACAAAGAGATTATATGGATGAATATTCTTCGTCACATTAGTGAGACCCTCTCTCTGAGAACTTGGATGCAAACAAATCTTCCTACCTCCTCCCATGAATGTATCATTCTGCAAAGCTGGAATATACCAAATAGGATCCCCCTGGAGCTGACCACAAGACATGTCATAAAATCCATCCAGTCCATACCATTGGAGCACCCTTCCCAGAGGTTTCTTCAAACTTAACTTTGATGGAGCTTCCAAAGGGAATCTAGAGAAATCGGGATATGGAGGCCTTTTCCACAATGAATAGGGGAGAATTCGCAGTATCTGCTATGAATCGTTGGGATGGGAAAGAAATAATGCAGCTGAGCTTCAAGGCCTAACATAGGGCCTCCACATTTCCTATCAGGAAAATCTATTTCCTCTGATAGCATAAGGTGATTCCCAATTTATCATCCATCTGGCTACCAAACTTCAACACCGATCGAAGACCTCCAAACTCTCTTCCAGCTAGCGCCTAGAATCCAACCTTAAAAATATGGAGAAACTCATCAACTGACGAGGAGTTATCTCCTTCCACCACGTCAAAAGGCGTGGCAATCAAGTTGTTGACAATATTTCCAATGAAGGAGTAGAAGGTCAAAACCTGGTCATCATCCAAGACTTTGATAGTTGGCCCAGCTCAAACCTCAAGCACCGAAGCATGACAAAATCTAGGTAGGACCTTAACAACCCGGATGTGGGTGAGTATCCCAAAACTGACAACTGTCTCATTAATGAGAAGCGTCACGCATAACAGAAGCAGGTGGAAGGGTGCATGGAGGTGAGGTGACAGAGAGAAAAAATGGCTAAAAGGATAGGGTAATATAAGCGACCCTCACTCCAACCGTAGCATGAAGATCATGGCGTTAAATGCCATGAATTCCATCCAGGGGAAGTCTCCTCTACACTCTCTAGCCATTACTATGGGTACTCCCGAGCACACCATAAGCCGTTATATCTTCTGGTGCATCCCTATGAATATCATTAGACATTACACCAGGAATTCTCCATGGAACGCTTCATTCCGTTTCCATCTGGCTCAGGTTCTATTTCTCAGGATTCCTAGAGTGAGACAATCATGTCATCATAGCGAGCGAGGACGAAGAGTCCAGAATGCCCCTAGCAGACTTAACGATGATGGTAATGGTTCCCTGCATCTATAGGACAATTTTGAGGCAGGGATGCCCAGCCACATCCAGGAACTGGTAGACCAGGTGGAAGAGGAGCATCACCAAACTACTAATTCTCATAGCGAGTCGACAACAAGTTCTAGGTATTGGAACATGAAAAACCTCTTTTCCTTGTCGCTCTATCAAAGGAAACTTACAACAGAGCACATTAATGAAATCATACTAAAAGGTAACTCTGCCTCTCTCGTGACCACTCAAATATGGGACTCCATGGCACATGACAGGGAAATTTCTTTCCCAATTGGTGGTATGCGGGAGGATGAGCTACTTCACGGCCTACCGCAGATAATTTTGGGGCTCACCCCCTTACTTATTCACAAAAGAAGCTGGGAAGGTGATGAGGATATGGTCGAGCCCAGCAATAAGTCCTGGCACAAATCCACCATTTAGAGACACCAGGCCCAGCCTTTCTTCAATATTCGTGGGGGATATGAGAACCAGTTCGTCCACTCATCTCGCAACATCAACACCGATCCTCCAGAAGGGTATTAGGCCGACTCTTCGTCAGATGGGGAGCGAGCTACAACCCCTCAACTTCTAGCAGCCACACCTCCTCAGCCTCCGACAACCATCCCTCCTCAGCAAGACACTCAGCAGGAGGACAAGGTCAAGACACAAACCACAACAGATAGATCTCATCTAATGCCTCCCTCCTCTTTGTATGCTTGCTAAATTGAGGAGGAAATCCTGACTGAAACTAGCTCTCAGCAGGTTTGTTTATGTTTTTTGTTTTTACTCTGGTTTGGTACTTAGCCCTTTGTTTTCCAAGTACTCTTTATTTTTTTGCCTATAATGATCAGCAGAACTCTAAAGATACTGGGGTGGTAGGGATGGTTTCCCCCTGTTGGGCAACCCATCACCTCCCTGAACGACTGTAATTTATCTCTGTATTTTTTATACCATTAATATATGAATAGAATTCCACTTTACAAAAAAATATATATATATATATATATATATATATATATATATATATATATATATATATATATATTTCTTCCCAGTAGATTATATATATTTCTTATCCAAACTTCCTTCAATAATACCATTTCTTCTCAGACCATCGTACAGGTATCCTTTTGAAGAATTATTTTAACACTTGCATCGGTCATATTACTTACAAAAATATTTTTTTTGGAAAAATCCTGGGATCTGAAGAATGTGATAGATTGTTCGAATCCTTGCACCCCATGAGATTCAACTTGAATTTTCCTTATCTTATGATTATGGTTCTTTATTCATCTACTAAGAAAATATCACCACCGTCGTCATATATTTTGTACTATTAAAATCACTCCTTGTGAGGAGTCGCATGAAAGGATGTGTTGATTTGACCAACCATGAAACAAGATCTACATGTGTACTTGAAGAATCTAAATACACATCCCCTCCATTATCTGAGTATGTTTTTTCTTGTGTAAAAGGAGCATCATCAAATCCATTCCCTTTCTTAACAATTTTATATTTACAATGTTTCTTGTCTTTTTAATATCTCCAAAATACCTTTATGAAAGTTCTTTTAGGTTTAGATCTTCTTCTAGATTAATATCTCACACTTAAGGACTTATTTTTATTTCTATTATGGGATCCTCCTTTTATAGACTAGAAATTTATCTTATGGATTTCCACTTTTTTCCATCTCATCTCCTTTGATAACAATGATGAGACTAGATCGTCGAAACTTAAAGTAGTTGCCTTACTACCTATGGAAAAAACCAAACTATCCCATGTGTTTTGTAGAGAACACACCAAAGTGATATACTTATCTTCATATAAAATCTTAATATCAACATATAATGGTTGATTTTCCATACTATTGAAGGAATTTAGATGCTCTGTCATCAAGTCCCCATCTTTCAACCTCAAGTTAAAAAACCTCTTCAGTAGGAACAATTTTTTCACTAAGGGCTTAGAATAATATTAAGTCCATAAATTTTCCACTGTGCCTTTGTTGTAACTTCTTTTTAAGCATTCAATAATATTGAGTCTGAGAGACACAATCCTATTTTTCCCTTTGCATTTTAATCTAACCCGATCCAATATTTTCTTAACATCCCTATAGGTGCAATACCTTAATCCTCAAATATCCACTTATATTTTTCCACTAACAAATATTCCCTTTTTTAGCTTCTGAACTAAAATCTCTAGCCATTGCGCTTATCGATCTCCATTTTTGAACTACTCACCATTTCATTTCCCCACAAGAATTTAATATATATATCCCCAACTATAATAGGGCCTAACATAAGTTTGAGTAAAAACCCGTATCCATAAAAGTGTCCACTTGAAGTCAAAACTACTATGATACCAAATTCAGGTTTTAAGTTCATACAATTAATTGTTGTAAATCAATTCTTAATCAAAGAAAAACTATTCAAAAGAAAACACACATTAACATGTAGATATTTTACCCTAGAAAATCAAACCAATAAAATCAACAATATTTTTCGATATATATGCTTTTTCTATGTGGTTCACAGAACCTGGAGATTGCTAACCGCTACATCCATGAAATATTTGTACCGAACAGATCCACCCAAATGAATCACTTCCTTCCAACTCAACCAGGGAGCCTAACCCCAAGGGTGTTGAGAGAATTGAACCCATGACCTCTCAACAACAAAGGTTCTTTAATGATGGTGACTCAACCAATTAAGCTAACCCTCGTGGATTCTTTACAATAATATGTATATGTATATGTATATGTATATATAAATATACATAAACATATACATGTACAACGTCCATAAAATGATTCGTCCATTTACCCTATAATATAATACAATCATAATTCATTAACAAAAAATAAAAAATCATTGGCTAGGCCACCATGCACCACAAAATCTCTAAATGCAAAAACTGTGTGCCAAAAATTTCCAAAAATGAATGTAAAAAGCCAGCCATTTTTTTTCTTTTTTTTGGTTGGCGGGGGGTTGGCCACTAACCCTAAACCTCCCCCCTGTGACCCTACCTATGACCCCCCCAAACAAGGGAAACTTACACTTCGTGTGACCCCACTACTACGCCCAATGCAACGTACACAGTATAAAGGTAGTTCTGTAAAGAATCTAACACATGCCCAACATCTTCCAATCATTAAGGAAATTTCTTATTTGAGCTCTTATATATGATATTACCCTTCTTCATTACCTCCTTAGCTTTCATATCTATTAAATGTAAGCCTTATCCATGGCCTTCATTTTTAATGGGCTACTTTAGAAGGCCAACCATCATAATGGTTCATTTGAACTTCCACGCGAATTTTGGAAATTCTCTCAACTTTTGTAGAAAAATATCTAAATGTTAATTACAAAATTTACAAAGAGATTTTGGTGAGCATCCAATTTGGATCCACCTCCTTTTTTGCATGCTTTTTCTCCCCAAAATATTAAACTTCATTCGACCTTCTTTTTATTCAGTCATCAAGTGAACTCCAAAAAGTCTTTAAGAAACAATTCCTTCATTATAGGATGGAAGATAAAAGTTAGTATGGGTTTCCTTTGGCATAGTCTTGATTCCCATCTCATGAATAGAGATGAAGTTTGTTTAGTCATTGGATAACCATTATTGCTTAGGCTACAAGTGCAAGTAGTTACTCTTTCTGCTTGACCTTCACTCTCCAAGCCTTCTTCTTGGATGTTCTATTCTTGGTATGGATTTCTAGATGAAGCTTCAACCATTCAGCCTCCTTGTTTCCATTCACTCTATAGTATTGGAAATAGTTCCTATGTGGGTTTCTTGGCCTTCCAGAGTGCTAGAAATTGATATTCTTGTGGTCTCTTTTCTTGCAATAGAAACAAACCCAAGATACTATGTCATATTTTTTTTTGTTTGTGATGATGCATGTAAAAATGTTCGATTGGCCCCTAAAGAGTTGGAGCGGATATAAATAAAAAAATATATATCTTTGATGCTCCCTTCGAAACCTCTATGAGCATATTCAAGTGGATTTTTACACACTCCTTTTCTACCATGGGAATGACTTTTTTTTTTCCTCTTGACTTGAAAAGGGTGGTTTGATTTGAACTTGTTTTGGCTACTTGTTTAGTAAATCCAAGGGCTTCTACTAAATCTTTATTGAGTTGTAATGGGGATAAAAATGGCTCGAATTTCCTTTCATGGCCCTTGGAACTCATATACCATTTTCTTCATGAGCTTAGATCCAACACCTTGAGACTGATTTTCAAAATCACCAAAGCTCTCACGAGTGAGGATCTCAAAGGGTGGGTTTACCATGCTTGGTTCCATCACAATGTTGGCTTCCATAGTGGTAAGATAAGGGCTTTCTCTCCTGGATAGGCATTTATAGTTTCTCCAATGTCTCTTCCTTTGCTGCCAAATATGAATATATTGAGTAGTCACTTTAAAGAATGTATATTTTTTCCATTTATCTAGCTAAGTGAATTTCTCCTCTAATTATAAAAGTTGCAATATGCGCCTATCTAAATCTACACTAAACGTGGTAAATGAGTCCTAGCATGTGAAAGTTCTTTTTCCAAGTCATCCACTTTCTATCCCCATTACCAACTTTCCTCGTGCATTTCCTATTGAAGTTCCTCACCTCTTCTAGTTACTCCGTCTTTAAGACTTCACCCCTAGTAGCTACTTTAAGGTCTCTAATGAGGCACTCTGATTACATATGATTCATAAATTGTAAGCCCGTGACCTATCCATTTCATCAACACAGATATTCTACAAAAATAAAAAATTGTTCTTTTTTTTGTGTGTAACTTCGAGTTCAACCTTCTTAATTTCTCATCGTAAAAAAGAAAACAATAATTTATTACCAAGTTGGCTCTAATAAAATTTTCATTCATTTCTTCAAGTAACAATGCATGGCTAAAGTTAACTTAGATAGAAAATATATACTAGGGATTTAGCACTGGGTAGTTATTTCAATGCGAATAGGTGAAAATCACAACTCATACCCATTCATAATATTTATTCCAATAGGGATAATGAATGGCTGTAAGTATTATCACTGACCATGCATCGATTCAAAGAGGGTGAATTGATGACGGCATTTACATTTAATTACTAGAACATAGTACTCAATGGCAATAATTTATCAACCATACAGATTTAAATTCACCATAGACAAATAGGTTTTTCATTAGAAACACATTTAGAAATGCCAAATTAATTGAGGATTTTATTAAACAAGAAATTGATTACAAAAGGGTGAGCTTTACACAGTATCGATGTATTATTATTTATTGGCACATAATTTATAGATTGTCATGGTGAGCTCTACACAATGTCAATGTATTGTTACTTATTCATAGAGAATTTATAGATTGTCGCGGATTTAGAATAATCTTCACTCATTATTGGGTGGGATAGATTGAATATCTTGTTCTACTTCAATCATCAAATAGATTACTTCTTTGAGTTATTATTTTTGCTACCATATTTTTTACATTTCCCCCTCATCTATTTTCTTTGTTAAATGTCTTTCTTCTCCAAAGCCTTCATTTTTAATTCCATCAACTTGATTAATCTAATATTGAAATTCATAAATAAACAATTAAAATATCATATTAATTATTTGTCACATCGCATGCGATAATCACTTTACACCATAAAACACGAGTGCTCGTACTTTTTAGGTAAATAGCTTTTTATTATATGCTACAAACAACTATCATAATATTTTTGTTTAAAAACTTATTAACAAAACGGCATTGATAAATGTGATTGATATCGTAAACTTCAACTATATTAATAAATATGGTTAATATACACTATATTATAAATTTAATATTAGTAATCATAATATTAAATATTAATTATGCATTAAATAAATATTATATTAATAAACTAATTATTAATAAATTAATATATTAATGCATTAATTAATAATTCAATTTATTAAAATATTGTATATAACATTTATCCAATAACTAATAATAATTAAATTTAAATTCTAAAATATATGCAAAATAATTATCGCCGATAAGATTTAAAATTTTATTTTATTTTATACCGTAGTCTTCCTTGAACCATTCGGGCATATGCAAAAACATAGACGAATCCATTAATGGTTATTTCAACATAAGGTAGGTGTCTTTCCCACCCGTTGAAAGGTGTAAGGTGCTTTCAGTTGCGTAGACACAATACCAATCTGTACTTCTTTGTTTCAATGCAATCATGTTATCTTTATTATATTCCAACAATAAACAATAATGATCAGAAAATAATTATATGAATTCATTAAATATTGTCATTTCAATTTTTTTTTTGTTATTATTTATTTTTAAAAATTCTCCAAATTATATTCACCATGTTATTTTTTTTGCGAACAAATCGTACTAGAACTTTATTATTTTTTAATCAATTAAATATAAAAACGTTCTTAAAAAACTAAAAAAATATTAGTAAATTTTTCATCTTTTACATTGTTCATTGGATTATATATTAGACGAAAAATATTTTATTGCTTTGAAATCTCAACCATTCATATTAAACCCTTCAAGCTATTTCCAATATAGATCAGGTTAAAGCTAATTATAAATAATAAAAATTAAAGATATATTTTTAAAACTCCGCATTTAAAATTAATATTGTATGTACGCAACATTGATGGAGTCATATGTTCACATCTAACTAGGAAAAGTAATGATTAAAATTAATTAAACTGGAAAACAATCACATACCAAGAAAGGCTTTTTCATGTGGAACCAACGCCATTGGTTTATCGAGAAAGAGTTCATTTGGATGGAAGTGATAATTACGTTGTTTAACCAAAAAAAGACTTCTACGTATATTTTTAATTAACTACTTTTATTTGAACTTCCCGACTTTTATTTTGTTTGAAGGGTATGTTGGTTTGTTTTGAACGATAGAAAAAAGTAATATTTTATAAAAGCCATCTATGTATTTTAATGTTAAATAAGTTAGGGTAGTTGGAATAAGGCAAATTGTGTTAAATTGCAAAATTAAATGTATTTTAAAGTTGAAAAGTTAGGGGTTATTTAATAAAAAGTAAATTGTGATAGATTGATTTTTGTTAATATGATAAATAATTTCTCTGATTTTATAATAATGTGTTTTTATTACGTTCATAAACAACTAAAATCATGATTATTTATATTGACGAATCAAGTTCATGATAATGAGTATGTTTATTCTATGATAATAGGTATGTATATACTTGGTATGATAATAGGTATCTTTATTTTACGATAGTAGTTATGTATATGTTAATTAATAGGTAGGTTTATTTTAGAGAGTTCATAATTTTTATTTTTTAATTAAAAAAATTATATTGGATGAATGAGATTTAATAAAGCACAGGTATATTTTTCATTATTTTTATATATAAAGAAATGAGATTAAGTTTTAAACTTAATCTTGGAAATTAAATTTTTTTTTAATTATTGTTTCATTTTAATTATCTTAAAAAGATACATGTGAAGGATATAATTTAAGTTGTGGGATGAAAACTTGTACTATATTCAACATGTTTGGGATACTTGTTTAAATCTCTTTTAAATTTCATTTTTGGAAAGGATGTTGTTATTGATGATCATAGTGACATAGACAAGGCTAAAAGGTTTATTGAACAAATCTAATTGGTGCATTAAGTAGTTCAAGAACAGTTGGAAAAGAGCCAAGCCAAGTACAAAACAAGGCACGATAAGCATCATGTAGATCACAAATTCCAAGTCGGTGATGAAGTTTGGCTTCACATTAGCAAAGAAAGGCTTCAAAGAGAAGGTAAAAAACTAAACTAATTCGATATGGTCCATTCATAATTTTAGAAAAGATTGGTGATAATGCCTTAAGGTTGGATTTTCCTTCATAAATTTATGTTGTTGTTAATGTTGAGAACATAAGGTTGTATGAGCTGCCTATGATTGAATATCAAGGAGAAAATGTTCATATTCCTTCCATTGAGGATTTTTCTCCAGAATACCTTGATGAACTGTTACAAGACACCATTCTTGACAGAAGAACAATGTCTTCAAAATGAGGGAATGTGGAATACTTTTGTGTGGGGCTCAAAGGAAAAAATCCAAGTAATGCCAAATGGATCAAGATTGGAAAGGTGGGGGAATGGTACCCTCATCTGCTAAACAACTGGAATTCATCTTTTGGGGTCCAAAATCTTTCAGTGGGGAGGAGTGATTAGGTGCTCAAAATTATGTTGAAAAATGAAATTTGTCAAAATGGTGTGTAGCCTGAACGACCATGTAGATCTCATCGTTTTGAATCCAACACAACTTGTTTTGCAGAAAAATGACACCTCATGCTCCCAAAAACACGTTATGTCTGTTTTTCCAAACATACCAATTTTGCAACAAAAAAAAGGACAGGTGATTGTGTATTTTGGGCCAGTGGTAGGTTGCCATGTGGTCTCTTCTGGTTGGTCAAAAGGTAATTTTTTTAGGCTAATCTGGCCTCTTGTGATTGGCTCTGGTTTGGGTGAGTTTATTTGGTCGTTCTGGTGGCCAACCACATGCTGCCACATGGCCCAACCGGAGGCTGCCACATGGTAGTATGAGAGGCCACAAAAATTTGGTAAGGGTTGAGCAGACCAAGTGGGGTTCGAACACCAGACCTTTGTCCAACAAGCATTTCCAAACTACATTGCACCAATGTGTTTCTTATTAAATCTATGGTCAAACGTATATTATAAACTTTGAGCGTAAGAGGGTTTGGGGTAGGGGCCAAGGCTAAGCCCCGGGCCCCACATATTACAACACATATGACCTGCAACCAAAACTAGGGGCGCAGCGTGAAGTCCTAACCGCCACCCGCATTAATTGCTACACAACCTCATGTGACAATTGTTGTGTTAGCGGTCCAACGACAACTGTGACCGCTAAGATAAACCGTCGCCCATTTAGACTACCAGCAATCTGCCAATGTTACCTCATCGGGGCTTAACGACCGATCGTTAACAAACCACTGGTGGTTTTATATTAAAAAAATATTTTTTGGCGCTATATGTTATAATTCAAAATTTAGAATTTGGGTGTTATTGGGCATTTCAATGCTCTGACAATTTCGTCTGAATTTCTGGAAAATTGTCGCTATATTAGCCGAAAATGGGGTGAAATTGTAGGACCAACCGAGATTTTGGGGAAATTGTGGAGCAGTTAGCAAGAAAACTAGGGAGGCTCATAATTTCTCTATTTTTTGACCAATTTTGGATTAGAAAGAGGCTAGACATACATTTTTGGGCATTCTGAAGTTGATGGAACATGCTTCGAAGCCGTTGAACAATGTAAATGTATGTAATCACCATTTTGAGCATAATGAAAGAGGGCCAAGCCATTGGAAGTTGGACCAAGGAGACGTAGTCCAGGATGGGTGAACTCCTTCATCATCTATTGTGTTGTGGTATTATTATGGTGCATTTGTATTTTGTTTCTGTATATTTCATAGTTTATTTACATGCTTTATGTGTTTAAAAATTAACATAAAAGCTCTCAAAAACTCAATTTAAACACTTGTAATTTGCAAACCCTCAAGCACAATTTTGTTAAGATCTCATAAAGATCAAAAGTAGTGTTAAATAAGCTTAGGAAAGGGAGGGAGATTAAGTGGACTAAATAAGTGAAGAATTCCATTAATGATATCAAAGGGGCTTTAGGTCAAGCACCTATACTTATTAGTCCATATTTTTCAAAAGATCTTCATATTTTTCTTTTTCTTCTGAGCATACTATCTCTGGTGTTTTACTTCACAAAAATCGTGAAGTTCAAGAACAACCCATTTCATTTTTCAACGGGGCAATAAGAGATGTTGAACTAAATTATAACATAATGGATAAACAAGCATATGCATTATTGAAGGCACTTAGATATTTTAGATTCATTTACATTCTCATATAATTTCCTATGTGTTTGATGTTGCGATAAAAAATATTTTAGTTCAACCCGACAGTGATGGCAGGAGAGGTACATGAATTGCAAAATTTTAGAATTTGACTTGGAAATAAAGCCCACAAAATTGATTAAAGGATGAGGTTTGGAAAAGCTAATGGCTGAATTTTTTTTTAATACTTTTTCCGTAAATTCATTTCTTTTAAATATCAGATTTACCAAGTGAAGAACTAGTGGTTAAAGCATAATATCGCTTCAAGGAAAGCTCATGGTATGTTGATATTTTTACATTCTCCAGAATCTACAAGTTCCACCCAGAATAGATAAAAATCGAGCTAGATCTTTAAGATTGAAATTTGCTAAGTATTGTCTTTTAGATGGATATTTATATTGGAAAGATCCTTTAAGGTATTTTATTAAATTTCTTATTGGAAAATTAAGCTAAGAAAATGAGTAAAGAGTTTCGTGAAGGAGTCTGTGGAGGACATCACTACTGGAAGGCTACTGTAGATAAAATACTAAGAGTTGTCTTTTACTGACCTACTTTATTTTCTGATGTTACAAAGGAAGTAGCGACCCATCATAAATGTCAACTATTTGAGGTAAGTCAAAATTACTATCTTTACCTTTGAAACAAATTTATGTAGAGGCTCCTTTTCCGCAATGGGGACTTGACTTCATTGGTGAAATAAATTTGGCATCATCAACAGAACATCGATGGATTTTAAAAAGAACAAATTACTTTACAAAATGGATTAAAGCACTCCCAAGAATGAAAGCTTCTAACCTTGTGGTTATTCAATTCCTATAAACTATTATTTATAGACTTAGTTCTCCGAAAAGGATTATAATTGATAATGCACAATGTTTCAAATCCAAGACATTAGTAAAATTTTGTGAATATTATCATATCAATCAAGTAACCACTCCACAGCCTATTACCCTCAAGGTAATGGACTGGTTGAATCCTCAAATAAGAGTTCCATTAGGATTATTAAAAAACTACTAGAAGACAACAAAAAGGCTTGGCACACAAAACTCAAGTTTTCCTTACAGGAAGATAGAGTTAGTACTAAGAGGTTAGTCAACACTTCTCCTCTCTAATTAGTGTCATTAGGGGAATTTTGATGTCTAAAATGGGCCTCTTAAGAAAAATGTACAACCAAAATAAAATTTATAAGAACCAATAGGATTCAATATGAGGATGTCAACCATAGGGGATGATTCACCATTTTTGGAGTAAAAACATAAAAGGAATAAAAAATAATAAAATAATAAAACTACTTTTTCAACTCGTATTTTTGACTTATCTCCCTAAGGTTTTACTCAAATTTCAAGTGAGAGTAGTCGTTGGATGTAAAATTTATTTCTTCATCCAAGAATTACCCATATTGCATACTTTTTATGGACCGTGCTACACAAAAAATGAGAAATACATAAAAAAAATCTGATTATAGCCAAATGTTTTATGTATTTCTTATTTTTCGTGTAGCAGGTTCCATCGAAAGTATACAACATGGGTACTCCTTGGATGAGGAGTCAAATTATGCATCCAACGAGTGTTCCCTCTCAAAATTTGAGTAAACCCATAGGGAGATCAATATAAAATACGAGTTGACAAGGTAGTTTTTTCTTTTTTCCCTCTAAATTTTGATGATGTAATCCAATATTATTTTGTTATTTCCATTATTATTTTATAATTTCCTTAGGAGGCCCATTTTAGACCTAAAAATTCCTCTAATGATGGTGTTGGTGCAATGTTTCATGTTTCAATTGGAATGTATGTCGTGGAATATTTGCAAGAATTGGGAGAAGAACAAAATCAACTACAAAGAAGGATAAATGAGCTAATTGAAGTGCAAGAAACTAGAGAGAGGATGTATGATAAATATCAGGAAGTATAAGATTAGATTAAGAAAGTTTTTGACAGAAAAGCTAAACTTCAAATGCCAAGACTTAGTTCTAAGATGGGATGCTCAGATTGAGGACAAGGGTAAACCTGGAAAGTTTGAGAACATTTAGAAAGGGCCATACAGAATTACAACCTACCATGCTAAGAACAGTTTTATAATAGAAGATATACAAGGGGAATCACTCTCTGGAGCTCTGTTCAATGGACATTTCCTGAAATGTTATATCTTCTAACAAAGAATGTTTTTCAGGTTTCATTGTCACATATCCATATATTTCTTAAAAAAAATTTGCAGCTGTTGATGAATATTCTAAGGAACTTGAAGTCCAAAGCGAAGGCCCTGAGGTTTTGACGATATTCATCAAAGAATAAAAAATTTTAAAGACAGTTTTATTTTTTTCTTTTCCAAAGTTCAGAATCTGTAAAGATCATCTCTTAAAAAATGAGGTTCTTATTTTTTAGTCAGTAAAGTTTAGTTTTCAAACTAGTATTTGTAATGGATGAGGAAAATGGCCTATGGGGTTCTTGCTACCATCATTGATTGACAACATCCCCGTGAAGCCATTTGTTATCACAATAAACTTCATTTTTTGTTTTAAAAAAAATTCAGAGAATACTGACCATCGTAATATCAACATTTTAGTTGTAATAAGAGAGGGAAATTGTTGACAGTGGGGCTATCAACATTTTAAGTGATCCGTTATGGTCTTCCAAATAAATTCGCTAATATTGAGACTATCAGAAATTCAATTTTGGATAACAAGACAAATGTCAGTTCCAAAACTAGAGTTTGAAATTAAAAAGCGATGATTGTACTCACCACGTCAGCGTCAACATTTTCATCCAAACGTGTCTCTAATTGTTTTGAAAGGGTAAAAATACATGTTAATCCTTTTTCCTCCACTCCAATGAGTGAGTTTAATTTAATATGATTGTATCATGTCATACAAATTTCAATTTGTAATCATAACCTAAAAACCCATGACTATTCACTCACCAGTTGTATTATCTCATCTGCATGTCAAGTTGTTTTACCTTGTCCCGTTGACAGTTTG
The DNA here is from genome assembly GCA_034641835.2 of Pinus albicaulis. Taxonomy (NCBI): domain Eukaryota; kingdom Viridiplantae; phylum Streptophyta; class Pinopsida; order Pinales; family Pinaceae; genus Pinus; species Pinus albicaulis. The sequence goes on along the minus strand of CM076578.1, from coordinate 587,626,731 downwards.
TTGATTTTAATTCGAATTCGTTTACACTTGGTATTGAAAATTATTTTTCTCACGGGGATTCAGGATCGAATCGCGGGAAGACCACACAGCAGGATGGGGAAAGGAGGCAAAGAAAACAGTTTTGAGCCCAAAGCACCGGATTTGTTAGACATCTATCTCAAAATTAAACAATTGTTTCAGCAAGCCGGTTGGAGTGAGTTTTTCCACCATTGTACCGACTAGCACGATGCAGTGGCTCAATATTTTTCACAGGGGTTTGAGGAAAATCATGTTGAGGTGGGAGTCTTGTTATTTGCGGTCACATAATAGCCTATTTTGGAAGCCACGACCTTACTAATAGACAGAGAGAAATTTTTACATAGTCATGTTTTGGTAGGGATTAATGCCCCTTTCTGCTCCAAAGAACAATTCCAAAATCAAAATTGGAGAGTCGGAGTTTGGAAGGAGTGGTTACAGGACAAATGGCTTGCCCCCTTATGCATCTGTCAGTGATATTTCACGTGTGTAGGGAGGTTTAAATGGGTAAATCCTTACCAATTTTATTTCCTCACACATCTTGTTGGACATATAAGAATTATTCCATGTTTTTATTTCCTATAAAGCCTTAAACATATGGTTTCCAGGTTTAGGGCACGCACGGGCCCCTCCTCTCATTTTATATACCACTAAGCCCTGATAAAACTCTTAATAGAAAACCATCTAGTCGGGGTAGGGAGGACTTGTAGCCACTTCATTTTTTGGGGATGAACCTATTAAGAGAAGAAGATGCAGACCAAATGATGTTAAAAAATGGAAACAAAATCTAAAGGAAAAGGCCATATTGAGCCACCTCAAAGTCAAGAAAACCTAGGAGTTCCATCGACATCATCTGGTCTAAATATTACTAAAGTCTAACAGAGAAAAAGTGCCAGAATTCATAAGATAGACCATGTATCCCCTCCAAACTCACTTGTTGATATCGACTCTTCTCAAGCTGTGCAACCACCTTTCAAAACCTCCCCTACAGACACAACTAAAACAAAGTTTCCTAAGGGAAAAGAACCACAGGTTGAAACCGAAGAGGAGGAGACATTGTTTGAAGTTTTCAAGGGTGGAAAGAAACCCTATACGAGGTAAACTAATAAGTTAATATACAAATCAAGCTCAAGAATAACCTTGATTTAGTCGAACAAGTAATTGATGTTGACAATATGCCACTAAAAGACCTCATTATCAATAAAAAGAAGGCCACTGACTCTAATAAGAGCATAGACAAGGAAACTATGAAAAAGGGACCTATGGATACAAGGAAAAGTAAAAAAAAATATTGGATAATGTGTATGTATTTCTCAGGGCGGATCGTACCCTCAGCTGAGATGCTTGAGGAAAAAAATTTCAAAATTATTTTCTATCTTTTCATGAAACTAGGTTTCATTTTTATCGTTGACAACCAGCCTTATAGCTTTTGCGTGTAGTGGAATAGTTGGAAAAGTTGGCATTCCCATCGTCAACATTTTTTATAAAACTGACTGATCTATTATTAGCAATTTTGGGATGAAACTATGAGCTTGTTGATGAAAAACTATATAGGGAAGAAAATGTTGACAGTCATCCTCTCAGCTATTTTGGAGGAAATAAGGAGCGCTAACATCTCTAATGTCAACAATATTCAAACAGGTGAAAATGTTGACCTTCCCATGGTCAATGATTTTGGAACAGGCACAAAAATAAATGTTGATCGTTATCCTATCAACGGAAGCTACAAACAGAAAACCAGTGAAGTTGACAACCACACAATCAGCGTTATTTCACGAGGATGTCTGAATGGAAATAAGGATGAACAAAAAAGCCGTTTTGGAGGAATTTTGGACCTGTATATCAGAGGGACCTGTTTTTCCAGCTAGGATGTTCAACTATCACTTAGGGACCTATTTCTATTTCCAAGGAAGACAGTTTGATAAGATATTTTACTTCACCTATATATCAACATATTTTCCTATCGATATTTTTAGGAAAAATTGAATGTATCTAAGTTTTATATTTTACATGCATGAACTTGAAGATATCTTAGATATCTCATATTATTGTAATTAATATGGAGATTATTATTTTGCAAACAGTTTATGGAAGTTCTATAAGGCAGTTTATGAAGAATGAAGAAGGGTTGGTTGTTGTTGAAAACATTTGCATATTAGTATATTTGAGTAGTCTTAACTATATTACAATTTTTAATGGGCATTTTATAGAAAATTCATGTGTTGTTAATTCCTGTTAGTTTCTTCTTTGTTATAAAAATTTACTTTCATGACTTAAAATGTTGGTATCCAAGATCAGAATTCATTGATTCTCCTTTTTATTATTTATTAGCCATTAGTATTTGTTTATCTCAATCAATCATATACTTTGTCTCGTTTTTTTCCTTTTCTTCCGAATTATCAAATAGTCAAATGATTTGTTGCTATCATGATTTTTATAACCTCCTCATTACATTTGTAGCTTTACTTGTTTAGAACTAGACTCCATGTCCAAATGTGTGTTTTGTAAACATCCCAATCAAAATTCCATCCTATGAATCAAATTTAGCCATAGATCTTAAAAGTGAAACATTCTACTATAATGACCTTTGGGTAGTTCTATTTTAGGGAGAGATCCCTCTTTGGGTTGAAGGGCCAGCTTTCATCCTAAAACAATTTTGATTTTACCTTGGGTTTTTTACCACAGCCAGGGATTTCCCTAAGTGATAACACCTCCCTCGATGCGACAAACTTCGCGACAACTTATGACAAGTGTGACACTAAATATCGTAACACTTTGTGATGACCATGACAACACTTGTGCGATAGTGCTTAAAACTTTAGAAATGAGTGTGATGGATGTCTACATGGTAATATCAACTCATTTGTACAAATATAACCTCTTGAAACCACCAAAACAAGCTTATGTACATCGTGCAACACTGACCATGCGAAAAGACGACGATTGATACAGTGCGAATGACACTTGGGATGCATGAATGACAGTGAAAGTAACACATGTCAGAGCAAAGATAACATGAAAAAAACACTAATTAGAGTGAAATAAGGTGAAAGCGACATCCAAAAACATGAAATCGACACTTACGGAAACAAAGCTGCGCGGAAGCGAAGATTTTCAAATCTCACTGAAATGGAAGTAGAAGTGCAGCTAGAATGTGAGAAACTATCATTGTTAGTGCACACTAAATGTCGACATGGATTGGATATCACATAGGTAGAGTCTTTATTGAACATGCTATTCTTGTCCAAGATTTCATAAAATAATATGTTCATGCACTTGTTAGGGACTGAGCATGTGTGAACAAGTGACCTCAACACTTCTAATCCAAGGAGGGATCTCAAAAGCATCAGCTGACCAAGAAGTGACTATATAATGACCAATCGCAAGATCCATAATAGGCTCCAAAATTCGAGTGTACGCAAAATTTTGGAGGATGTTTGTCGCAGCGAAAACACTTGGAGACACATTGGTAGAACTCCAACTTCTCTGCCTTGGTTAATTATTTCATATAGGGTCTAGTTCTCCAAGGAGTATTGATTCATCATTTAGAATAGCATGGCTTCCCCACTTACCCTGTGCATAAACATATTCCCCTTCATTCCTTTACTTAGTTAAACACAAACATAAGATCAGTGATCGCAAAATGTTTCAAATCAGGATAGGGTAATTAATATTGCGAGCTTTAGATTTTCAAAGTATAGTTTTTAATCTCTGGTGTTTCTCTGCTGCCAGCAGGTCTGGAAAGTACCCCGAAGGAGTCACTTCTGGAACACAAACATTTCTCTACTGCCAGCAAGCCTGGACAATACCTTGGAGAAGTTGCTTGCTTGACCTCTATGCACAGGAAGCCTTTCTCTTCTTTCGCCTTTATTTATTTATTTTATATAAGACTGTCCATAGGTACTTATTTATTTCATAGGAGGAAGAGGGATCCTGACTTATTGATAGTAGGAGAGGTTTTCCCTTCAGAGAAGCATATATAATACCTTTGATATTGGTTTTCTCATTTATATTTTCCCCTTGTCCTTCTCTACTTGATTGGATCAGCTTAAAAACACCAAAACATAAAAACCCAAGTGCAGGAATGAATTTTCCATAATAGACATGGAGATCATGGTTCGACACAATTCTTTCTTAATGCAAGGATTGTATTTTCCTTCAGAACATCATCGACCAAAATACGTAACCAAGACAAGGAAGAAGGACACAGAGATAGCCAAATGTTGCAGTGTCACACAGTCCTTTTCTATTTTTTTGCATTCCCTTTTGGGCCAACAAAGAATATCCATGCAAGGTCTCATAAAATGAAAGGAAAGATAACACACAACAAGGAAAAAAAATGAGAATGCAAGATAGAAAGTGGCTAAAGTAAAACATTGTGTGAAACCAAAACCAGGAAACACAAGAAAAACCATAGGAAACGAATGCAGTATGAATGTGCAGGTAAACGAAAATGAAACTAGACCTACTCATAACCTAACCAGCTAGAAGGTTGTGGTCATGTATAATGGAATTTCCAATGTAGCCACCGTAATTGTTCCTAACCTGCAATCCAAAATATGCAATCAATTAAAGAAAATATAAAACGATGTGAAACAGAAAAGATAAGAACTTGAATAACTTGCACAAAAATTTGAAGGTCTTGCCTATCAGCTGAAATATAGGCCATATCCACCACTTCTAACTAGTTTATATTCTTTCCTTTTTTATTAGAACCATTATTCAAAAAACCTTGAAACCTTCCCGCGAATGAGTCTCCATCTACACCTAACTCCTTAGAAAGTGTGAGGAAATTTAGAAACTTTTTATTTGCGACGAAGCTTTCCAGGTAAGATTGTTCCAAGCATTCAACGATAGGATCATAAAATTCATGATAATCCTCTTGAAAACTCCCAAATATTTGAAAATATGAATTTCCAATTAGAGGCATGGGATTACGGTGAGAATATTGTGAGGAGAAATAGATCTGATCATATTCAGAAGGCATGTCAAGACAGTGAGGACTTGACATAACCATGTGTGATTGTGGAAGTGCCTCAACTGCTTGACAAGTACCTGGATAGTGATATGTTAAACCATAAAAATAAAAGGATGTATAATGATTGTTATTGGATGTGTTGATAGGAAAATAGTAAGTTGAACAATAGTCATCAGAAACAGAATCACAATTAGATGGGATAATTAAAGCATCATATTTCCAGTTTGGAATTACCAAAGATAAATAAATTTGAACAGTTTCAAAAATTATCCGCATAATATAATCATCTTCCTCATGTGATGACTGTAAAAAACCATTTTATTGTGACTGGTTACACACTGCACTAGCATCGTAATCATCGAAAGAAGTGAAAGGAATGATATTATAACAAACTCATGAAACCAGTTAGGGTAAAACAAGTGAAGAATAATTTGATTCATCAAATAATCCCTACATTCACTGATGCTTAATAGGATTTTAGGTGTGATGAAGAAAAGGATTAGCATCAGAATATTCACAAGAAGGATCAGGAGCTTATTGTTCTCAAAAGAGTGTGACAATTAAGACTTCTTTGGAAAAAGATAATATTTAGAATAATTTAATTCGCAATTCCATGATTCTATGAGAGATATACATTCCAAACTCGAGTTTCATACAAGATACTTGCATGAAGATGAATCATATTGAATCTGATCAGAAATCGAATCTTGAAAATTTGAAAGACCATATACACAATGCCAAATATATTTCAATAAATAATTTACATCGACTGAAACCATGAAAAAATAATAATTTTGTGAAGAAAACCATATCTGACTTAGTTCGAGGGTCTTACAAGAGTTGTGAGATCCTGATATAAACATCAATGGAAGTTGAAGTTCCCCGACTCCCTGGAAAGTCTCATAACTTTCAAGGATTGTCAAATCGTATCCTAAAGATTGAACCAGATTGTGCACGGTGTGAGGTTAATTGCCACCATTGGTTTCAATAAGAGCACTGCTCATCGGATGGCAACCATCTTTGTCACTAACTTGATCAGATTTTACAACTTCGAAAATTAGGCTACTCTATGAAAATTTTTGAATCTTATACTTATGCAGAAATCTCACTGTTAAATCTGGTTATGCTCCTCCAACTTAATTAAGTTATTAACTGAATAAATTCAAATTAATATTGAAGAAAAACACATAACATACTTTCACCAATCCAGATCTAGAAAAAGTACATGCACACATAGACAAAGTGACATAGTGATTTTATGGACAAGTAATCCCCAAAAAAACCCAATGCGGGAAAACCGGTCTATTGGCTGCTGGAGGGTTTTATTATTAAGAATTTTCTGAATACAAAAAATCTAGGTTACAGATCTAGAAAACCCGACATAGAAATAATAGATTTGCAACTCATTGGTTGTTCTGAAGCCAAAATAATGATTGATCCACACCCTCAAATGGGATTTACAAGATTCAACCAAAATTAGGCCCTAGAAACCCCAGCGCTGCCCCTTAGGGTCTCTGCGTAATCCCTGAGGGCTTCCAGCTGAATCACGTTGTCCTGGGAGGGACTGCACAACACTTGCGTAACACAATTGTTGCCCTCTCTGTTTTTTCTTTCTTGCTTCTCTGCGCTGCCTCTCTGAGCTGATCTCTACCTCTTGCTGATTATAGACCCTGGGATCAGATCATCCCCTTGGCCTAAATTCCCCTCTCTGTAATTGAAACACTTCTAAGAATTCTTAGAAAACCAGCCCTAGAATCTCAGCTTAGCTTCAGTGCTCTGCCTTTGTGTGTCTTTAAAAATGGCCCCAAGCCTTTGCTTTATACTTTTCTCGGTGGGAAACCAATGACCATGATCAGATCTTGAATCAATGGCTAATTTTAAAATAAATCTTGATCTGTGTGACTTAATACAATTTCATCACTTGTTTAATTTAATTAACTTTAATTATTTCATTTTCCTAAGTTTAGACTTAGGAAATACATTAAAATAATTAATTAATTAAATATCTCCTAAACTAGATGAAATTTCCCAAATCCCTTTCTTGGTCTTGTAGATTAAGTGTACTCTAGTCCTTCCACAAAATTTGGGAGCTAGAGCACATCTGATGCTACCCCAAATACACAAAATCTCAACACTCCCTCTTAGCATCAAGAGTGTGCTCTGTCAATACATCACACTATGCATTAAAAGACTTTGAGTACTGGTTCTGCGCTACTGATGCTTGGTCTGTTGGAACTCAACTCTGCACTGTTGTTGCCATTATGTACTACTACCCATGACTTTTCCACTACCACTGCAACATATGTACTGCAGCTCCCTCACAATTTGTTGCATCTATGCTGCTCCTAGCATTGCCACTATTGATCTGTTTCACTGCAACTTCAGTTGTTGAGAGAAACAACTGAATCTCTTGCCCAATATTTGACAGACAAGTCAGATGGGATGCATCCTCATCACTAAAGCTCCATAGGCTGCTAATCTGTGTTGTAATATGAATGATGATGCACAACAACAGCTATGCACTGCATAAGCAAACACCCTCAACATTGTTGAAGTCACATCAACCCCTTGTGTTGAAATCCCTCACGTTGTTGTTGTGATGCGTTGTCCTCCTGAAGCCTCCACGTTACTACAGCTCTGCTCTGCACTGCTGAAGTCAAATCAGCCCCTACGCTATTGCTGCCTCTACGTTGTTTCTGCATCTGCACTGTGATGCTCCTTCTAGCCTTCAGATCTGCCTCTACTTAATCCGTGATCTATGCACCCACTGCTTCACTTGTCTCGCTACTGTCTTAAGGCTCCTGTAGCTCGGATGTGATCCAAGAGATGAGATGCTCAAGGATCTTGCCACTATTATGTAGCTCCTCTACAAATCCATGTCTCCCCACTTTCGTGGTTCATGAGCTCTCATGGCTGCATCATCTTCCAACCCATCATCCACCACAACAGCCTTGGACGAAGAAGCTTCCTTGTCCCTTTTCTTTTGAGGACAATTGTTGGTAAAATTTCCCATTTCACCACACTGGAAGCACTTGATCTTAGACAGATCCTTCTTCTTCTTTCCCTGATGCCTCTTTGATGCCAAGGTTGCATCTCCTTCATCGCCCTTCTTCACTCTACTCAATCCATAGCTATACTGCTTCTTGGTGATTCTGCGGAGTTCTTCTTAACGCAGAATTGCCCACAAGCTGTCCCAATCTGGGAGGTCTGCTCTGCCCAAGACACTTTGGACAAAGGTTTCCCACTCATCTGTGACTGCGTCGAAAGCAATCCTGACCATCAGCTCATCTTCCACCTTAGCACCCGTTACAGTCAACTGATCTATGATCGATTACAATCTGAAGAGGAAATGTTCCATGTCTTCACCCTTGGTCATCATGAATGACTGCATCTGAGTCTCCAACATCATATTCCTTTGGACAGAATTTCCCTCATATAGGGAAGTTAAGGCCTTCCACATCTCAAAATATATATTATTTTCAGTTATGTATCGTACAATATAGTCCTTAATTCCATCCATGATCAGCTGCTTGGTAAGCCCAATAGCTTCATTATGCTTCCGTAGGAGATCTGCATCGGTTGGTGTAACCAAATTTTTCTTTGCATGGTCTCTTAGATGATATGCCTCAACGACTATTAAGATCCTAGCCTTCCATACCGAGAAGTTGGATAGGCCATCCAATCTATCCTGATCACGCAGTCCATGAGGAGCCATCTGCTCATAAATGTGTCGAAAATACCCTTTATCTTTGCTAGAGAATTGGATCTAAGGCCCTTGGTGAAACAAGCACCTTCTGCTCCCTCTAACAATTAATTTCCCTCCTTGGAAATCTGCCAAATCAAAAATGATTTAGCTCTCTTTGATCCTCTGATCAATATGCAAGTTTCTTTGGATAGAAACTCTCTGAGAATTTGATCTCCTCTCGCTCTTTGTCACTTGTGCTTAGGCTAAAAATCTGAGACTTCAGAAATTTAACCCCACCAACACCTTCTGATTTTCTGCAGATATGCTTCAAGATTTTCTGGATCTGACAGATTCAGATCTGTGTTGCACTGGATGGCTTCTAACAATCCCAACATTGTCTCTGCACTGCCTCTACACAATAATTGTGTGGGCTTGTTGTCATAATGTGTTGGACTACATCACCCTACCCTCTGCATAACTTCTGTAGCTCTGAAAACTGTGTTTTCCCTCCAGATCTACCCTTCTGCTACCTTTTCCTGCTACTTTCTACAGCAAGAACCTTCAGCCTTCTATTGGTGACCCTCCTAGATCTGTAATTGCTCTGATACCATGTGAAAAATTTTGAATCTTATACTTATGCAGAAATCTTACTATTAAATCTGGTTATGCTCCTCCTACTTAATTAAGTTATTAATTGAATAATTTCAGACTAATATCGAAGAAAAACACATAACAGACTTTCACCATTCCAGATATAGATAAAGTACATGCACACATAGACAAAGTGACACAGTGATTTTCTGGAGTCCCCGAAAAAACCTAATGCGGGAAAACCGATCTGCTGGCTGCTGGAGGGTTTTATTATTAAGTATTTTCTAAATACAACAAATCTGGTTTCCATATCTGCAAAATACGATAGATAAATAATAGATCTACAACTCATTAGCTATTTTTAAGCCAAAATAATGATTGATCCACACCCTCAAACAGGATTTACAAGACTTAGCCAAAATTAGGCCTTAGAAACCCCAACGCTGCCCATGAAGCCCCTGCATCCCTCAGCACTGGCCTGAAAGGGTTGTGTTACCCCAGACTGGGTGACGCAGTCCTTATGCTACCCTTATGGTCTCTACGTAACCCCTGAGGGCTTCCAGCTAAATCACGCTATTTTGGGAGGGACTGTGCAGCACGTATGTAGCACAGTTGTTTCCCTCTCTACTGCTACTCTCCTGCTTCTCTGAGCTACCTCTATGAGCTGATCTTTGCCTCTTGTTGATTCTAGACTTGGGTTCAAATCATCCCCTTGTCCTAAATTCCCCTCTTTGTAGTTGAAACACTTCTGATAATTCTTAGCAAACCCACCCTAGAATCTCAGCGTAGCTTTAGTTCTTTGCCTTTGTGTGTCTTTACAAATGACCCCAAGCCTTTCGTTTATACTATTCTCATTTGGAAAACAACGACCATGACCAAATCTTGAATAAATGGCTAATATTAAAAGAAAGCTTGATCTGTGTGACTTAAGACAATTTCATCACATGTTTAATTTAATTTAATTTAATTATTTCATTTTCTTAAGTTTAGACTTAGGAAATACATTAAAATAATTAATTAATTAAATATCTCCTAAACGAGATGAAATTTCCCAAATCCCTTTTTGGGTCTTGTAGATCAACTGTACTCTAGTCCTTCCAAAAAATTTGGGAGCTAAAGCACATCTGATGCTACCCCAAATACAAAAAATCTCAACATACTCAAGCCTAAAGATTCTTCTGATCACAAATCTAGAGATGGAGAAATTTCATGAGAAAGGTGATTTGAAGAGTTGTCTTCATGCAAAACAAGAGATGATATGGGATAGAAAGGATAATCAATGATTATTTGTGTTTTCATCATGGATAATCTCACCACCTTGTGTCAATTGAGAAGCTAACTCATCAGATGAGGAACTTGAAGAGTATGGAATATCTTCATCACAAGTAGATGCATCGCAAATGGTAGATCACAAGGGATAGTGAGATGAAGAGGAAGTTTCGATAAGGACATTTTTTCTGGTGGATCAGATTCCAGATCTAATTTTGTTAGATCAACATCTTCTGGAGGGACCGAACAATTGGATGATGTACATGGGAATTCGTGATCACATACATAAATAGAGTCATCATCATTGGGATGATTGTTTCCCAAGGCTATAGATTGATCAAAAGAATTGATTTCATTTGATTCACTACAGAGACTAGGAGATAGAAAACCATCCAACAAGGGAAGTGTGTCATCTTCACATGGAGGATATTGGAAAGAGGAGAGATATTGAAAGCATCTTCACCTTCCTCCTCCTTATTGTGTAATTTGACTGCCTAGTATCTAATCAAAATTTGAACCAACATCTCGAAAATAAAGAGTGTGAAAAACTAGCTGGTGGAGAAGTTGGTCAGGTGGATCACAGTACAAAGAGTCATGGCATGCAAATGATAGAGGATAACATAAATCTAGATAATATTTGAGGCTAGAGTTATGAATAATAACATCATCTTGCGGAATGGAAAAGTTATTCTTCACCATGGGCTACATGAGCCATTTTGGGGTTTCCTCCATTGAATCTGAGTCATGAAAAACAGAATAAGAATGAAAATATGGATTAGGAATTTGAGTTACATATTTTCAAACATTATTAGCATCGCACAGAGGCACCCTCATCGGAACTGGAAAAGGAGGAGGACAAAGAACAAAAGGAGCAGTAAGTTCATCCTCTGAAATTAGAGGTTTCTCTTGATTCACAAGAGTTGGGGAAGTAGAAAAATTAGGGTTTTCAGGTTCACCATGCAAAGACATAAGAACCAAGTGCTCAAACTCTTGCTTCAAGAAATTTCAATCCATATCTTCTTCAGGAAATTCATAACAAAGGTGAAGTAATCAATCATAAAATCCCTCAACTTATTCATTAGGCTTCATTCTTAACTGATTGATTCTCTTACAAAAATCTCGGTAATTATACCTATCAAAGGCTTGATGAACCTCCCTGAGGAAATGATGAAGAGAATGTATGGGAGGAGGTGGAAAGGTATGGCACCACCGATTACCATGACCTTCAAGGTGAGGAAGGAAATCACACAAGAAAAATCTTCATCATCGATTTCGTAAGAATCACAAAATTTAAGAAACTGAGAAATGTTCTCGTTTATGGATGTTTTATCCTCACCATAAAAACTTAACTAAGGCAAGTGATAGAGAGGCTCAACCAAGGGGTCTCCCTGATGTGAAGTCCCAATTATACCTCACACCATTTAGAATAGGAGCCTCATTCAAAGTGTCTACCCGATTACCATGTATTCTTATAGATTTTCCTTGGCTCTAACTATAATAAAGAGAGAGGAACGCATATTTTCCTTCGAAAAGAAAGTAAGTGTGCTCAGTGAGTGTTCGATTGCAAGTGTGTCAAAGTTCTTCTACTATAGATGGAAAGAGTAAAGTGAGCCTCTAAGAGAGAGGTAATAGTACCACCCAAGTAGAGGCACACGCAAAGAAGAAGGTTTTGTATAACATCCAGCAAAATAGTCCACAAAAGGATGTGATGGTCATTACAACCAGTCAATGAGAAAGATATATCTAGTATCCTACAAAATAGTAATGATGGGACAACGATAACAACCATTACAACACATTCTTAATAATATAAGTACTAACATAACTAAAATAGTTCAACTACTTTAGCATAGATTAAAGAAAACATGAAATACAAACATCCACATAATAGTCTTACAAATATTCATAATCCATGCATGAACAACGTGCTAGCCTTGAAGGCATTTGTTATTAAGTAAAATTTCCAAGACACGTGTATGAAATGAACATCACTAGATCCAACAGTGGAGTGCTGGAGCCACTCCTTTCTCTCCAAAAGAACTAGTTTGTCTCTCTAATGCCTTCCTGGAGGAGCCAAGGTGAAAAATTCATTTGATCATACAATGAGGGTCTATATATAACCAAGAGGTGATGCTTCACCTTCCTTGTGACTCTTTGACGACCCTCATGATTGTTTTACTTCCTATGAATTTTTGATTTTACATGACTCTTCATATTATGAATGTGTCCTTTAGACTTCCACTTTACAATACATTTTGAATAGATAGTTACATAATCCACAGTAATGATGTGGCATATAATGACTTGTGATAGGACATGACATGAAACTGACGACATGGATTGCATGATGATGTGATAGTGTTAAGTTTTCCTTCTTTCTGCTTCTTTCTTTGTGTGTTCTTGAAAGGATGGTACATGTTCTTCGTCTTCCTCCTCATTATGACTTCTAGATGAGAAGTCTTCCATGTAATATTGATATTCATCTTCTGTTATAGTTTCGTGTTCCTTTGGCTTCTCTCCTGATGATCATCTTATCTCCTCAGTTCCATATGTGTCCTATAGCATGTCCTCCTTCTCCATCTCCTTCTTCATCATCTTGCCATAGCATGATAAAGTACCTACATCTACAATCCACTCATGACAAGACAACATCAATCTGATAAACCCCTAATAAAAGATGGTGCACATTGATCCACTTATTGAGCTAGAACTGCGTGACAGGCTGGGAAAGAGGCTCAGTAACTGCGTAATTTTGCAATTGAGGAATTCAGGGGTGAAGCTTGAGCTTTGAGACTATGCAATGTGTAATTCATGTTGCACTAAGGAAGAAAACTTCCCAATATTGGAGCTTCATGTGATAGGTTGAGGGGATGGGCAATGGATTATCCTATTATGCATTTTTGGAGGACAAAGGATCACAGGTGATTCTGCAATTTCATAGTTCAATAGCTCATGGCTGAGGCTTGAACCCTAAGACTGCGCAATGTGCATTACTAACTAGGCAGGAGAGGGAAATTGCGTAGTTTTGGGAGTTAGTGCCCCAGGCTAAGGGATTTTTCACTCTTTCGGCCAAATGCATTGTTTTTAGAGGAAAATAAGGCTTGGTTATTTCTTAGTTTCACGTTTCAAGATATCAAGGTTTTACCTTGAGTTCAAAGAGTTGGGGCCGGGATGGAGGGTTGAATTGCGCAATTTTGGAGGACAAGTGATGCAAGAGCATCAAAGCTAAATTTTCATTATTCATTTATGTAATTTAGCGGGTGAGATGTTTTAATTATTTTATTAATTATTTTTCTCATTTTTAATAAATTAAGAGAGAAAATATAAATGTCAGGATTATTGTAAATATTCCTTTAATAAATTAAGGATATTAGTGGAGTTGAATTAGGTAGATAATCTAGGGATTAAGAATTCCTTAAATGGGACTTAGTTGAGTCAAATAAGGGATGAATCTATTTTAGATTTTGGTTGAGATTTGTGTGGAGAAAATTATGGATTGGAGTTCATTCATAATTATATATAAATATGAAGCTTGTGAGAGTGTAAAAAAGACAAGTGAGGAAGTGAGAAATACAGAGAGAGTGAGGAATGGGTTGAGAGCTTTTGTAAAGGGCCAAGAGCTGAAAGGCCATCCTCTATAATATTTAGCCAAGGAATTTCTTGTGTTATTGTATATCAGCATTTTTTTGTTTGTATAGCTCTCTTTCCGTTATGTATATTTGAAGCTGAATCAAATGCTTTTTTTTATGAAAAATTAGATGAGTTTTTTAATGTTGAAGGAAACACAAAAGTTTTTATATGTTAGGATCTGTTTAACCCAGTATCCTGGCATCAATTTCATATCAAAGTGAAGGAGATGAGTTGGAGGATGAGTCTCTCCTACGTTTGATTGAAATATATTGTGGCGCATTGAGTCTGCAATTTATATATGAATATTTTTGCTGTATATTTGAGTGTATGACTGCAGGAATGTGAATGCATTCAAAACAAGAACACAGGCTTGTTTGGGTGTGTGATCAAAAGTTTTGGAGGCTGCATAAGGGCCTAACACATTTTTCCGAAGGCAACATTGCAAATGAAGAGTGGAGGCATGATGCAGACGAGGATGAGGAGAAGCAAGACCACATTGTTTTTATTTTAACTCAATAGAAGTTGACTAGTGGCGGCGGATGAATCAATGCATTATTCAACCCGTGGGAAGAACACTAAAGAAGGGAAACTGGTGAAACTATTCAAAATTGCATTGCACCACAACAGTCTGGTTTCGTGAAGCGATTGTAACAAAATGCACAGTGTGCAGCAATGGAGTTTTGGTGTGGTAACATCATGGTGTACGTGCCATAGGCAACGAGTTGTCTCACTATGGGCCAGCACATTTGTTTGTTAGTTGGGTTGGATTGTTTATGGCGATGTTGATTGCAGTGTTGGGTTGTGTGAACCATGGGTTCAACCACAAAATACTGCGTTGAATTTTTCAAATGGATTCCAAATGCCAACTTTCAATTATGTTATTATTATATGTATAACAATGGTCCTTTAAGGACCCATCAATTATTGTGAGATGAAGTTTGCATATGGCTACAATATTCATCATCATTGTTATATATATTAATTAAAATGGAAATTGAAATTGCACATTAAGTGGTGAGGAAGGAATCAATTCCATCATGTTGAAGAGTAAATCCAGGTCTTAGTAAAATTGAACATTTTGCTATACTAAATTGTGAAGTGGAAATTGTGCTTTCTACATCAACTTTTTGGAAGCCAATTGTATCAATGCACTTAAAAAAAAGGCATGTGTGGGGCTTGTGAAAGAGGTGCAGCTCCAGCGGAACATTCAAGGTATGGATCCAGTATTTCCACAGTACCACCTTCCAGCGTAAGAAAAGGTCACTGGGATTGATTGAGGTAAAGTTTTTGCAAAAAATTCATGTACGTTTTTTTTTGGAGAATGTAATCTTGGAAGGATATTCCGTTACATTAAGATTTCATGTTTTCAAGCCAAGAAATTGAAATTAAAAGAGAATCTCAAGAGATAGAGATGAGGGAACTTGGCTTAAGCTAAGAGGGGAGATTGTGCGTACTTTGAAGGTTTACAAACATTGTTTGCTGGGAAAGATTTATGCTGCAAAATTGCTGGAAAGAGTTTTATTTGCTGGGGAGAAAATGGACCTTGCACATTCAAAGTAAAGTAAAGCAGGAATTCAATCTCATATGAAGAGTCTAATTTATTTGGAATTATATATATTATAATTTCTTGATACATTCAATACTAAAGTGTGCATTGGTTGATTGCATTGAATTTTTGTATGGAGACAAATTTTGTAGAGGCTTGAATGTATTCCTAAAAGAATACGTGAGAGAAGGGTTGGATCATTTCAACCACAAGAAGATTAAAGGTAAGTGCTCATTGAATGAATCAATATTCATTAGAGTAGAGCTATTTTAAAACCTGGATGATTAAATTTCCTTGCCATACTCGACAAGTTAATCTTTTATAAATGTTATGAAAGAGTAAAAATGTTGCAAATGTGGAGGTATAAATGAATGGAAAATGAATGAAAAAATGCGCTATCCTGGGTGATATAAAAATAAGTATGCATTTTTATGTGAGATGGTTTATTATGCATAGTGGGGATTCTTCACAGTTTTGATTAAGTCATTTTGGACCAAAGCTTGTAGTTGGAAATGGGAGAATTATTTTGATTTGTGTTTAAGATTGAAAACACAATTGCTCGATGTTGTATAATCTTTGTTTTTACCATCATGTGGCGGCATATAAGAAGGTGTTATTCAAGATGGACACGATGTATGAGTTGTACATCATTCATCAAAGAGGTTGAAATATGAATAGTTTGTTCTCTGTACATAGGTGAAGAGATGTGAATTGATGTTGTATGGTGCATAAAAGTGCAGGAAAATGTTCGCACTAAAATGGCAAGCTTATGGTATGAAGGGCATGCGAGTATTCACAGTGAAAAAGATGGCACAGAAAAGTGGAATCCAGAGAGTTGAAAATGCAAGGGAAAGGTTTGTTAATAACCTTAATGGGAGCATAAGGTATGATAATTCAGAAATGTATTTTTGAATGTTGGAAATTGAATGGTTTATTTATTTTCACCATAAAATCTTGGGAAATTGAAATGCATTTCAGATTAAAGACTTCAGCATCATATGAAATGGTAATTGGAAACTGATGATTTTTCATAAAAAATGGAGTATGAAAGGTAGTGAAGATTTTACATCCTAAAATGTATTAAGGGTGGATGTTTGTTGGAAGATTGTATAACTTGAAATAAGTCAAAATATCCACTATCATAATTATTGGGGCAAGCCTTGAAGTCAAAACATATGTTGGGGTCAAATGAAAGTTTGGATAGTTTGAGTTAAGATTGAGTATTTTTCATCCAAAATGAAAATTTGATGTAAAGTCTGAAGTCAAAGAGTCGTAAACCAAATTCAAAGGTTTGAATGTAATTGAGTGCATGATCGGCAGAGCCCGACACCCATAGAGTTGGTCATTGTAACATGGGCATTACTAAAGTGTTGTTTGCAGCAGAGTGAAGCAAGAGAGTTTCCCATAGATGATTCCAAGACAACGAATTGAAAGTGATGAAGCGCAGTAAGAGAGCTTGCATTGGTGAATGGCAAGTATGGAGGCTTGCTAAGAAGTGGATTGAATTAAATCCACATGTGAACAGATGAAGTTCACAAAGGAGGAGAAGATGACAGGTGATAGTCATTTCATAGGATCTAATGAAAACCATACCAGAAGAAATAAGAAAGAAAATGCCAATGTAAGTGGCCTATGTGAGCAGTTGACTGATGAAGATTATGAGTGAGAGAAGGCTGAGATAACAGTTCACCTTGAATTGTTAATGGAATTATTGTAGAGGAATATGAAAGACCAGACACATGGATGGACCATGAGGAAGAAAGTGAAGTGGTAGAGACTACACGCAAAGAGGGAACAACAGGTAAACATATAGCTGATAGAAGAGCTGAGGAAGCTCAAGGAGATGTTGAGGTGTGAAGAACTCAGAGAGGATGAGTTAAAAATGGATTTTTCCATTTGTGGCCCAGAACAGGGTGAAATTCTGGGTGAAGAGATCAATGAGGAAGATCTCATGGACTATTGGAATAGTTCAAAATAATCTAAAGATGTGTTGGAAAGAGAAGCAGATGAGGCTATGAAGCCTTGCATTTTTAAATCTCACAGTTTATGTATGTTTGTAAGATGTGCGAAAGATGGTGGATAGTCCGGTGAAACTGTCACAGAGAAGAATGAAACTCTTGAGGTGAATTCCAATGGAGAATGCCTTTCAGAGGAAGAAGGTACTGATTTGTTGCAACAGGAAGAAATCATAAATGAATTCTTGTTTGGGGTAAGATAGCCAGTTGAAGCTGTTATGGAGCAGGAGCATAAAGGAAATGTCGAAGAGATATTCCAAGGAGGTAAAATGATGTATTTGTTTAATGAAATTGCTGAAGTAATTTTGCAGTGTAATGAAATAGAAGGTTGTGATGAAGTGCTGGAAAGATTTCACATGGAAATTGAGTTCCTAGAACAATGGCTTAAGGAACCTGAGGGAGAAATGAAGCTTGCAGAACCTGATCCAGAAGAAATCACAGTTACTGTGCATGATACAGATGAAATGTTTTTAAAATTTAGAGAGTTGAATGAATGTTATAAATTTTCAGATAATAATGCAACTGTAGGTATAGAAAACGACATTAACAGATATGATGTCGAAATTAGAAAAATTGAGCAGAAATTATTTGGAGTTGAGATGAAAGATTAGGAGCAGCAAGAAAGTTATGTCCGTAGAGACATAAAGGAGACAAATATATTGGTCCAACAGGATAAAGATGAAAGCATCCAACAGTTCAAAACAGAATCTACTGAAATCCAGAAAGTCGATGATGGGAGATTGGTGCTTGAAGCATCAAAAGAGACCGAAAGGTCTTATATTTTAAAAACTAATAGTTTGTTGATGAATGCAGGTACAACACTGGATGAGGAAATTGTTGCTATAAAAGCAATCAAAGAATATAGTTGTAATCAAGAAGGAGTTCTTGGTTATTCTTCATGGCAGAAAGATGAGTGTTCAACAAAATTGGAGACGGAAGCATCAAACAAAGAGGAATTACTCTGAGGAATTGGCAAAAGAAATTGTTGTAAAGGCCGATGGAATCTGATTGACAGAGTGCGTGATGAGTTACCAAATAGAGTTGATACTTTGAAGGACCAGCAACATAACAAAGTTTGGAATCCTGGAGGCAGCAAGTCATCAGGACTTGTGGCTGTCGCATTATTACAGAAAAGCGACGGACCTCATAGACATGAGTCTATGGAAACTTCTCTACATGGGGAGTCTGATGCAGGAGCATCAAAGCTAAATTTTCATTATTCGTTTATGTAATTTAGGGGGTGAGGTGTTTTAATTATTTTATTAATTATTTTGCTCATTTTTAATAAATTAAGAGAAAAAATATAAATGTGAGAATTATTGTAAATATTCCTTTAATAAATTAAGGATATGAGTGGAGTTGAATTAGGTAGATAATATAAGGATTAGGAATTCCTTAAATGGGACTTAGTTGAGTAAGATAAGGGATGAATCTATTTTAGATTTTGGTTGAGATTTGTGTGGAGCAAATAATGGATTGGATTTCATTCATAATTATATATAAATATGAAGCTTGTGAGAGTGTAAAAAACACAAGTGAGGAAGTGAGAAATACAGAGAGAGTGAGGAATGGGTTGAGAGCTTTTGTAAAGGGTCGAGAGCCGAAAGGCCATCCATTGTAATATTTGGCCAAGGAATTGCTTTTGTATTTATATATCAATGATTTGTGTTTGTATAAGCTCTCTTTTATTTATGTACATTTTAAGCAGTTGCAAATGTTTTTTTAATGAAGAGTTTTTTTTAGAATTTTAAATGGGAAGAAAGCACACGAGTTTTTAAATATGCTAGGATCTGATTTAACCCAGTATCCTAGCATCAACAAGGCTCAAGATTAAGCACTGAAACTGCATAGTGCATAGTCGTAGGATGCAGGATCTACACATTATGTAGTTTCAAGTGGTAAGGTTGTAGCTTGAGGGTTGGGACTATGCAATGTGTAGTTCAGGAAGGCTAGATGAGGATAAGTGTGGGATCAATGAAATTGATGTGAATAGTGATAGGACTTAATTTTGATCACACACTTAGAAATTTGATGAAAAAACATAAATCATCTGTAACACATGAACACGTACCTCCCTCAGTGCGAAAACCTTTGCGACAACTTATGAAAAGTGCGAAAATAAAGATACACTTTGCAACAACCGTGACGATGCTTGTGCGACATTGCTTAAAAAATTGGAAATGAGTGTGATGGATGTCTACATGTAATATCAACTCATTTTCACAAAAATAACCACTTGAAATCACCAAAACAAGCTTATGTACATTGTGTGAGACTCAACATGCGAAAAGAAGACAATTGCTACAGTGCAAATGACACTTGCGATACGTGGAAAAGAGTGAAAGTAACACATGCTAGATCAAATATAACATGAACATGACACTAATTAGAGTGAAATAAAGAGAAAGCAAAAAGCGAAAACATGAAATTCACACTTGTGAAAACAAAGGTACGTGGAAGCGATAGTTTGAAAAACTCACCCAAATGGAAGTACAAATGCAACTAGAATGTGAGAAACTGTCATTTTCAGTGCACACTAACTATCGGCATGCACTGGACATCGTACAATAATAGTCTTGATTGAACGTGCTATGCTTGTCTAAGCTTGTGTAAAATAACGCACTCATGCACTTGTTACAGACTGAGCATGTGTGAGCAAGTGACCTCAACACTTCTAATCCAAGTAGGGAGCTCAAAAGCATCAGTTGAGAAAGAAGTGACTACAGAATGACCAATCGCAAGATCCACGATAGGCTCCAAAATTTGAGTGTACGCAAAATTTTGGAGGGTGTTTGTCGCAACGAAAAAGCATATATTAGAATACAATTGTAGTTAATTAACCAAAACTACAAAACCATGGGATAAACCACCATGCACCATAATACCACTCAAGGAAACAATTGTATGCCAAAAATTTCCAAAAATAGATGTTATAACCCACCTAAATGATCGCTGCCCCTAAACCCCACACAGAGGAAATTTTCCCCATTTTGAACTGTCGAACCAGGGAGGGCCTCACCCCCCCCCCCCCCCCCCCCCCTTAAAAAATGGCAGTTTCAACCCCCATGTGACCCCACTACTACGCCAAATGCAATGTACAATTTTTAGAGATATTTGTGAAAAGAATATAACGCATTCCCAAGATCCTCCACTCATCAATGGGTCTGCTTATTTGAGCTCTCATATATGCTATTTACCTTCTTCATGGGAATCCTTATCTTTCCTACCTATTGAATGTTTTTATCCTCTAAGTGTTAAAGTTGCAATATGCTCCTATCTAATTCTGCTCTCAATGTAGTAAATGATTCCTAGCATATGGAAAGTCCTTTTTCCAAGTCATTCACTTTCTATATCCATTACCAAAGTTACTCTTGCATTTTCCTATCAAAGTCCCTTAACTCGTGTTGATTTAAGTTTCTAAGTGAATGATGTGTGTAAGTTTATTGATGTCCTATGTTTCGAATGATCTCACCTCAAGTAAAGCATGATAGATTGGAAAAGAGTGTTGAAAAAGTTACAAGGAAAAATAAATAAAGTGAACGTTGATAATGCTAAAGGGAACATTAACTAAGTGATTATTACAATGAGCATTAAAAATATTTCTAGAAATGAAAGAATAATATATGTTTATTATAAAAGAAAATGTATTTATTAAAAAGATAAAGAAATTAAAATGTATTAATTAAAAAGGTTTTTTACCACAATTATAAATAAATAAAGAATATAAATAAATAAGATTTTTTCAAACACGGATTTCCAAGTTGTAATCTATATTTTGACCTTGACTCGAGAATTTGAATTAATAATAATAATAACATAAATTTGATCTATAATTAAACCATAATTTAAAATATAAATAAATAAAATAAAATAAAAAATTTAACTATAATTTAATAAATCCAAAAGAAAAATGATATATATATATATATATATATATATATATATATATATATATATATATATATATATATATATGGATCACAATTATAGATAAATAAAGAATATAAATAAAATAATAATAATTTTAACTATAATTTAAGAAAGTACTAATAAGATGACAATCATTTGACATATGCATTACACAATTCAAATAATTACTAAAAATAATGTAAAATTGACTTACGATTAGAATAAAAATAAATAAATTGACAATTTTGACTATAGCAATAATAAAATGATAATGGAAATGTTAAAAATTAATATACCAATAAAGGAAACAATTCAATTTAATTAATTAATTTGAAAGAATGAATAATAATGTAAATTTGACCTATAGTCTATAGATTCAAACAATTATTATATTATGATAATAATGAAAAATAATAATAAAAATTGATTCACAACGAAGAAGGGGAGGAAAAGATTTACTAGGAAAGAGAGGAAAGATAATATATTAAAAGGAATAGATAAAGAAAAGAAGGGGGAGAAGGGGTAAGAAGGAAAAACGAGAGAAAATAAAATAAACTGAGAGAGGAAAGAGATATTTTAAGGGACAAGAGGGGGGAGAGATGGAAAGAGGGATTCAAATCAAGAGAGATACAAGGGAAGATAGAGAGCAGGGGAAAAACACACAAAGAGGATAGGTCAATGGCTGAGGTGGTGGATAAGCGATTTCCACAAGCCACTAAGCTTGTACCCATCTTCCCTATAAATTTATTTATGTGTTTTTCTATTTATAAGGCTTCACAAATAAGGTAGGTAGACTTTAAAGAGGTAGGGGAAAGGATTTTTATTTGGTCAAATATGAAAAGGTGTTTGGTATTGAAGGAATGTTCGACCATAGACGACTTTAAAACATGGTTGCGGGTTATATCAATTATTTGCTTCTTTAAATATGATTTAAAGTACTTATCCGTTTAGTTAATGTAGGAGTTGTCATAAGAACATGGAATTTGGTATACTATGGGGCCAAGAATTGGATCAAGTTTGTATTTTGGAGATACGAATAATTTTTTTAAGGTTAAATGGTTGGGTTTAAATAATTTTTTGATGTTGATTTTTTTTAGAAAATTATATATTTTAGAGAAATGGGACACATAAAAATATGTGGAAATACAAACACAGAAAACATATAAAACAAGAGAGACACAGATATATGTGGTTCGCCCAACTTGGGCTACACCCATGGAGAAACAACCAGTCCTTCCTTTTTATTATCAAACAAAATGAAGAGACGCAACCTATAGTAGATATGTTGCAATATCCTCTACTCTCTCACACAATCCCCTTTTCTATTTCTCGCTTGGAACACACACACCACACACAACCGCAATACAATTCCCTCATATGAACTGAGGGGTTACCTTCTAGGGAAATAAACCGTAAATTAAAAACAACTTATACCGTCAGATCATCCGCCTAATGAACGACCCATATTTACTATGAAATTTACAATATTTTACAAGGAAATTTTATATCTATTTTTTTACTTCAGGGGCACTGCCCCCGGACCCCCTAGCCGGGGGGGATCGGCCCCACTGCACCCCCCCCATGTGGAGGGATGTACATTCTTCCTAAAGTATACATCTGGCGGAAACAAAGACCTCTAAATCAGGATGATAATTAGGCTCCACACACAAAAATCTCCCACTTTGATACTAATTGTAGCAACTCCACCGTTTCTTCATTTGTTGGACAGTGACTCCACTTTGGACCTAGTTGTTTCTCATCTTCATCATCATACTTGAAGACCAATTGAAATCTATCAGAATCTCAGTTTCTCCCTAGTTACAACTTTTGTTATCATATCTACAGGATTTTGGCTAGTGTGTATCGTTTCCAGCTTCAACTATCCATCTTCCAACATTGACCGCATGAAATGGTACTTGAGTTGTATGTGTTTAGTCTTGAAATGAAATGTTGAGTTATTTTCAAGATCAATGGCACTCTGGTTGTCACTGTATAATATTCCTATCTCCTACTTCTTACCCAATTCATCCATAAACTTTTGTAACCAAATAATTTATTTAGTAGCCTCTGTAGCAGCAACATATTCTGCTTCTGTTGTTGAAAGTGCAATAAAACTTTTCATTTTCAAAACCTAACTGACATTTGTTCCACCTATAGTAAATACATACCCTATAGTGCTCCTCCTGTTATCTCTATCACTTGCCATATCTGCATCAACATATCCCTGTAGAGAAACATTTGAACCACCAAAGCATAATGTTTGATTTGTGGTACCTATCAAATACCTGAGAATCCATTTCACTGCCATCTAATGTTCCTTTCCTGGATTTTTCATGTACCTCTGAAAACTCCCACTGCATGTGCAATATCAAGCCTTGTGTAGACCATTGCATACATTAAGCTTCCAACTATTGATTCATATGGAACTTTAGACATATAATCCATTTCTTCTCGAGTCCTGGGGCACATATCCTTACTAATTTTGAAATGGCTAGCCAAAGGTGTACTAACTAGTTTTGCATTATGCATATTAAATCTTTCCTACACCTTCTGTGTGTACTCATTCTAAGACAGTGTTAATTTGTGATTTTTCATGTCTCTAGTTAGCCTCATACCAATGATTTGTTTTACATCTCCCAAATCCTTCATTGCAAATGAATTTTCCAATTTTCCTTTGAGTACATTTATTTCTTGCATGTTAGACCCTGCAACAAGCATGTCATCTACATACAATAACAATATAATATAGCCACCATCATTTTTCTTTTTCAGATAAACACAATGATTAGAGTGACATCTAGTATAATCTTTTTCAGACATAAACCTATCAAATTTTAGATACCACTGCCTTAGATTCTGTTTTAAGCCATACAAGATCTTATTCAACCCGCAAACTAATTTTTTCTTCCCTTTGATCTCATATCCTTGTGGTTGCTGCATATAGATCTCTTCCTCCAAATATCCATGGAGAAAGGTTTTCTTTACATCTAATTGTTCAAGATGTAAATATTCTGCTCCTACAAGATTGAAAATAGTTCTAATTGAAGTCATTTTAACAACAGGAGAAAATATTTCATCAAATTCAATACCTTTATTCTATGCAAACGCATTCACCACAAGTCTAGCTGTGTACCTATGTTTTCCTCCATCTTCTTCCTTCAACCTGTAAACCCATTTATTTTGAAATGTTCTTTTACTTGTAGGCAACCTAACTAAGTCCCAAGTCAGGTTATATACCAAGGAGTCCATCTCTTCTATCAAGGCTAGCTCCCACTACTTCCTGGTTTCTACTTGTATTACTTTTTCATAACATTCTGGTTCACCAGAATTGGTTAACAATACATAATATAATGAAGGAGAGTATAATTCAGGGGGTCTAATTATCCTGGTAGATCTTCTGACACCACTTTTTGGTGTTTGAGGTGCTTGTTGTTGTTGTGGTGGTTGTTGATTATTATGATTTTCAAGCACCTTTACTTTTTCTATGATCTCATCAAGAGTTGTGTATTCTCTGTTTTATTTATCCTGATTCTTTTCCTCCATCTGATCATTATACAAGACCTTTTCATTAAATACGACATCTCTGCTTCTAATTATTCTATGATTTTCATAATCATATAAGCGATAACCAAAATCATTAACACCATATCCAATAAAGGTACATTTCTTTGATTTTTCCTCAAGCTTTGTTCTATTTTTTTTATTAATATGAACAAAGGCCTCAAAACCAAAAGGCTTTAAAAAAGAGTAGTCTATCTTTTTACCTGTTCATGCCTCCTCTGGAATACCACCATCCAAGGAAATTGAAGGCCCTCTGTTTATTAGATAAACAACAATATCTACAACGTCTACCCAAAATTGTAAAGACAATCATGCATGCAATCTCATGCACCTTGCATGCTCCATGATTGTCTTGTTCATCCTTTCTGACACACCATTTTCTTGTGGTGTTCCTAGAATTGTCTTCTCTCTGCAAATTCCATGCTATGAACATACCTATCAAACTCTTTTCTGCAGTATTCACCTCCATTGGCTGATCTGAGACATTTCCACTTCTTTCCTATCTCAATCCCAACCAAAGCTTTCCATTTCTTGAAAGTATCAAATACATCATATTTATTTTGAATACAATAAATCCAAGTTTTTCTAGTTGGATCATCAATAAAAGTAACATAATAATGAGAGCCACCAAGAGATGATACCTAAGAAAGTCCCCAAACATCTGCATGAACAAGCGCAATTTTTTCACTCTTCTTTTCTTCCCAACTCTAAGAAATCTAAGTCTCTTCTATTTTTCATAAACACAACTCTCACAGAAATCCAAATCAATGTTCTTCAAACCTAGCAAAAAATTTCTCGAGTGAATAGTCTTCATCCCCTTATTAATCATGTGGCCGAGCTTATGATCCCATAATGTTTTATCTACTCCTATGGAGTTTAAA
This sequence comes from Pinus albicaulis, assembly GCA_034641835.2. Classification (NCBI taxonomy): domain Eukaryota; kingdom Viridiplantae; phylum Streptophyta; class Pinopsida; order Pinales; family Pinaceae; genus Pinus; species Pinus albicaulis. The sequence continues at coordinate 587,600,651 of CM076578.1, read as the reverse complement.
TCACTAACACAATTAGAAATACTATTGCATAAATACAATGTACCAACCTTTTTCTCCTTTTGTTATTACCAGGGATCCTTTAGCGACCTTCAAGGTTTTATCTGTAAAAGTTGTCACACAACCTTCACTGCCTAACTACCTTGTTGAAATCAGTTTTTTCTTCAGATCTGGAACATGCCTTACCTCCTTTAATAACCATTGGTTTCCATTCTGATATTTTACAATAACTTTACCCATTCCAACGATTTTGCAGGGTTTATCATCACCCAGACAAACGTGTCCAAATTATCCTTGAACAAAGTCATGAAAATGTTTCTTATCACTTGTTGCATGGAATGAGGCCCCTGAATCTACCACAAAGGAATCAATAATATTTCTAAATAAAGAATCAAAGCATCTTGCAACACATCAACTGTCACATTCACTTCGTGATTGTTTTCTTGTTGTGCATCTCCTTCTTTTCCCTTCCGAGATTTACAGTGTTTCTTCAAGTGCCCTTTCTTCCCACGTTTCTAGCACACTATCACTGATCTGGACTTGGATCTGCCTTTCCTTGACTTACTACGATATCCTGGGCTCTTTCCTCTTTGCATTTTTCTTCCCCTAGTCTTTTCACTCAAAGCACTTCTTGATGTATCACCAGAGATTTTCTGTTGCATTTCCTCACTAAGGATGGCACCGACAACATCATCAAACTTTAAAGAACTTGATCGAGAGGTAGAGTTACTACTGACCATAAATAAGCCATTCCAACTTTATGGAAATGAGCATAGAAATAACAGAGCCCTAACTTCATCATCAAATTTTACCCCTACAGAACTTAACTGACTGGTAACCGTATTAAATTCATTTAAATGGTCAGCAACAAATCCACTTTCCGACATTTTCATACTAAATAAATGCTTCATAAGAAATACCTTATTTGAGGCCGAGGGTTTTTCATATAGTCTATCCAATTTCGTCATTAAACCCTCTGTTGGAATTTCCTTTGAAATATTAAGGGCTACCGACAACGCCAGGCATAGTCGTATTGTTCCAAGTTCCTTTCTGTCGAGAATCCACCATTATTTGTATATCATACTCGATGACTTCTTTATTTTTCTGCTCAATGGTAGGTACAGATATTTCTGATATAGGGAATCTTCCATCTGCATTTTCCACAAATGGTAGTTTTGGCTGTTAAATTTCTCAACCCTAAACCTGCCATCTTCCGCCATTTCTCCCACTCAAACCAGGAACCCTTCTTTCCTGTGAGTTTATCAGCTAGATATACCTTCGGCTCTAATACCAGTTGTTACAAAATTATATATTACAGAGCAATGGAACACATAAAATATGCAAAAATACAAACACATAAAATATATAAAACAAGAGAGACACAGATATATGTGGTTCACCCAACTTGGGCTACGTTCACAGAGAAACAGCCAGCCCTTCCTTTATATTATCCAACAAAATGAAGAGACACAACCTGCAACAGATCCGCTGTAATATCCTCTACTCTCTCACACAGTCCCCCTTTCTCTTGCTCACTCAAAATACACACACCACACACAACCGCAATACAATTCCCTTATATGAACCGAGGGGTTGCCTTCTAGAGAAAAAAACCCCTAAATTAAACATAACTTCTACCATTAGATCATATGCCTAATGAACGACCCATATTGACTACTAAAATACAATATTTTACAAGGAAAATTTATATCTATTTTTAGCTTTAGGGGATAGCTGGCCTTCGGACCCCCCATCTGGGGGGGATCAACCCCCCCGAGCCCGTCATCCCCCCCACGTGGAGGGGTGTACAATCTTCTTGGGGTATACATTCGGTTGAAACAAATACCTCTAAATTAGGATGATAATCAGGCTCCACACCCAAATTTTTTTTGCTTCTACCTTCTTCCTCTTTAATATTTTTCCCATGGTAGCTACTTCAATGTCTTTGATAAGCTCACTTTGATGCCATATCATTCATAAATGGTAAGCCTATGGTCTATCAATTTCATCAACATAAATATTCTATAAAATAAAAAAGCATTCTTTGTTTTGGATGCAACTCTGAGTGCACCCTTCTTAGTTTCTCATCATAAAAAAAAAAACAATAATTTATTCACAATTTGGCTCATTGCTTGGTCCAATTTCTATAGAAAAACAAGACCAATCAACCACAAAATCCAAAAACAAAATTCTATTTGACAAGTTTTTCTATGCCATTTGCAACCAATAGTTAGTCAAATACAATGGTAATTGAAAAAAAAATTGTTCACGAAAATAAGAACTTTGTAATGACAACTATTTATTGTCTTATATGCGGCTCTAATCACATATTTGTTCATTTCTTCAACTAACAATTCATGGCTATAGGTAACATCATTTTTTCTAGTGCATTTACATACAACTTAGATAGAACATATATACTAGTGATATCATTGGGTAGATATTTTAATGCCTATAGGTGAAAGCCACAATTCATACCCATTCATAATATTTATTGCAATAAGGATGCAATGCATGGGTGTAAGTGTATTTTCTCACCATGCATCAATTCAAAGAGGGGTGAATTTATGATGGAATTTACATTCAATTACTAGAACATAATACTCAATCACAATAATTCATCAACCATGGAGATTTAAATGCATCATAGACACAATTTTTACATTGGAAATACATTTGGAAAAGACAAATTGATTGAGGATTTTATTAAACAGACCCATGGATTATAAAAAGGTAAGTTATACACAGTGTTAGTGTATTGTTACTCATTGACAAGGGGGCTTCACTCAATGAACCTTCGACATATCATGTGTGTTCGTGGCATACTAAAAAATATCCTTAATTTCATGACATATTGGAAAATACCACTAAAAGTCACATTATTTAACATGCTACCGATACAAACCTAATACACCTTCCTAATTTAAAAACCCCCTAATTTCACTAGATATTGTAGGTATCCATTTTTTCATTAACATTTTTTATAGTCCTTTATATTTTTTCATTAACTTTGAGATCCATCCTTTATACCTACCAATATAAAAACAATTTCCCCCTATAGATTCCCCAATATATTATGTCATTTTTTCCTCAATATATGTCTCGAAATATGAATGCACATGGTATGGTATTGCTCCCCCAGTGAATCCCCTTGTGCTCACTCGCAGAGAATTTATAAATTTTCATGGCATAATAACAATCTTCACTCATTGTGGGATAGAGTGAATGCCCTCTTCTCCTTCAATCATCAAGTACACTACTTATTTGAGCTCTCATCTCTACTATTGTCTTTTTTCATTTCCTCCTCATCTCTTCTCTTTATTGAATCTCCTTCTTCTCTAAAGCCTTCATTTTTAATTCCATCAACCTAACTTGGGACTAGATCCAATATCGAGGAATCCATGTCTTGCCTTATTGTTTGATGTGTGAACAAAAATAAGAAACCTTCGAACATATTCTCAATAATTGTCAATTTTCTAACTCAATTTGGCGAATAATTTGAGAGTTTTTTGGCCACTTAGATCGGTCCCACAACAATATCATTGAGATATTGGAACAATGGAGATACTTTTTATTTCACATCCCAGTGGTTAATAGAGTGTGGATTCTTGTTGTTTTTTTCCCAAGGAAATTATGGGTTGATCCCTCCAAAGGGATCACATCTCGCTTGCCAAACTAAGTAGATCCTAACCCCGAGGGTGTAGAGGAGAATTAAACACATGACCTCCCAATGCCAAGGCTATTTAGCAATGGGAACTTGACCAATTGAACTAACCCTCAGGGATTCGTGTGGATCCTTGTTGTTGGTTTTGCAATGTAAGTTACTTGGAAAGAAATAAACAGGTTAATCTTCAAAGACAAACAAAAGTATGTGGACCGTGTTTGGAATGTGATTAAACAAAACATTAGAGAAACCATTCTGGCGGAGTCATGGAACCTTAATGACTATACCACTCAACCTTAGGAAGCTAATATTTTGAGCAAATTGGACCTTTCTCCAAGCATGATTTCGCTTGCATCTTGGAAACTCCCTCCACCCCAGACCACTACACCCTCTATATACTTACTTCCTTCTAAGGGTTTTTCCAAGCTAAACTTCGACAAAGCATCTAAAGGGAATCCAAGACCTGTAGGACTAGAAGGAATTTTAAGGGATTAGTACAATCAAGTTCCTGGGATATTCATAGCAGTTTGTGGATTTGCTAGCAACAATGAAGATGAGTTATTTTCATTGCAAATAAGCCTCAAATTATTCCTATCTACGATATACATGAATATCAATATTGACGTGGATTCACTCTTAACTATCAAAACAACCCAAAAGCTAGTATAAGGAGACTCTGCTGAAAAACTATTCAAAGTTCGAAGCCAATAATCCTACCTCATTGAATGCATCGGTTGCTTCGGTCCTTCAACTATGTCATTATGTATCATACTCAAAGAACAAGTAATCATGCAACTAAATTTTTGGCTAATTATGGTTACAAGCATTAGTACATAAGTAGAGAGTGTGGTTGGCCCCTACATTCTTAGCTACACAACCTCATTGATTTACATAACATTCTAGAACCATATATGTCTAGCTCTCAAGGGTAGAGGGAGGGTGATAAATAATTTCCCTAGATGGGGGTGAGGCTTGAGGCATATGGTGGTGTGGGATATCGTACCCACCACCCTAATGACAGAGACGAATGATTCCATTAATGATGGAGTAGCATGGCCTCCCCCATGCATGCAGGTTCATACGAGTTGAATTTATCATGCCAGCTTGTACTTGTGATGAGGGTAATATGGGGAGGAAATAACAGTATAGGCGACTTTGCTTCCTAACAATGTTTTGGCTATCTATTGTAGTGAGAGGATTTTGGCTTAATTTTTGGGAAGTCGGTATCTCAAGCATAAAAGCATGCCCATGTCTACATGGGAACCATGGAAGCTTTCCAAAATGGAGTGGAGTATGTTTTTTTAGAACCACCGAATATTTTTTTTTTCTAGAGGAGATATAGTGTTTGGCAAGGAGTAGTTAAAAGGCTTTGTAAGAAGAGAAGGGGGGGGGGGGGGGGGTTATGGAAGAGAACAGTTGGAGAATGAAAGAAGGTCATCGGTTTTATATCATCTGGGTCATTGGACAATGGGAAACCTACCTTGCACGCAACACTTGTTTCCATGCACCATCCTAGTAATGTTTAAATGTCTCAAGCCTCTTTATATTGTAGTTGCTTTTCCATACAACGAGAAGCTTATTTATGTGATTGTGTTTCTTAGCTTTGATAGTGGTATTCGATGGGTGGTTTGGTTCAATTCAATTTCTTGGATCATTGGTGGGTACTCTAGGATTGGTCTTATGCTCCAAGGAAATGCCTTGATAGTGGGGGTTGGTTACTATTTGCTTCCATGTTGTGTGGCTTGGAGTTGGTCCTGTACTATTGAATCTAACACTCCGTGTCTCGAGCCTAGTTAGGCTTTGAACATCGGTGCCTCTCATATTCTATGTTGCTCTTTGGTTACTAGTGGATTGTCTCATGTTTGTTCGCCCTCACATAGAGACAAGGAATGAGGTGTAGGAGATGGGGGGCGCAAGGGGCCCGAGGATATAGTCATGGCCACCTTAAGGAGTAAGAGGTTGTTGGATCCTTTCATTCAAGTATCCCTAGTGATATCTGTATTGAAATTCATAACCTAGAAAATATGGCAGCCCAAGAGAGACATTCTTTATTTGACTCTAAATTACTGGAGGAATTTGGTAAGATGATTTTAGATCCCAAGCATACTAGAGGCAAAAAAAAAATAGTATCTTCAAACCCTCATTCATTATTGAAAGATGAAAACCTTAATTGGAAGAATTCTTAAATGGAAAAATAGGAAGACTAGTATAATATCTTCGTCGGCCTTGAGGATGTGAAGAGAGAACAGAGGAACATGAGGTTCCATATGGGAAGGATGGACAATCGCCTGGATCAGATTGAACGCCACATTCCATGCATCACAACCTCGTTTGCTTCGTGTGGCTCTAGTGCAAGAGATTTGAATCGTGTTACATCCTCTCATTCTTAGCTATCACATGTTTAGTATCATATTACATCTTCTCATTCTTAACTATCACATGTTTAGTATCATGTTACATCCTCTCATTCTTAGCTATCACATGTTTAGTGTGAGTTTCTTATGGCTCCATATTTTTGTAATATGGTTTAATGTCTCTATAAACTCTCATGTTAGATTGAGTTTGTAAAAGTTATACAATTTTGAGTCAATTACTCTATAAATTGATAGTCAAAAACACCTAATTTCCTTCCCGGCAAGTTGAGATAATTTACAATAAAGTAAAATAATAATATATAACTAATATTTTGACAAAATAATACAAAATTACACCAAAAAAAAATTATAAATAAAAAATTATATCATATTAATTTTATTAATGATTTGGCACGTCTCATACGATAATCGATTTACAACATAATACACATGTGCTCCCACTTTTATGGGAAATAGTTTTTTTATTATATGCTACAAATACTTGTCATAATATTTTTGTTTAAAAATGATTGCAAATAATAACAATTAGATATATATTTTTAAAACTGTGCATTTAAAATTGATATTTTATGTACGCAGCATTCATGGAGTTATATGTTCACATCTAACTGGAAAAATATTTATTAAAATTAATTAAACTCGATTACAATCACATTTGGAAATTCCATCGCCTAAAGTTCATGGTGATTAATTAAACAACTACGTGAGGGCACTAATTTGGCTTAATAGAGATGTATATATTTAAAATGTGCACGTCTCATTATGTAGGATTATGAAACCATTGTTTGAAAATCTTTATACATTTTCATAGAGATGGACCACTCTTTACACACTTATTTTATTTAATTCAAATCATGATAACAACCTCTTTCATTTCTTATTACACGTCTCATGTGATTATCGCATAAATTTAAGTATTAATAAATTAAATGTAGAAAGTCGAAGTGAAATACATCCACCCTCTCATAATCAGAAAGGGCGTGTCATGTGGAAGCAACGCCATTGGTTTATTGACAAACAGTCAATGGGAAGTGAGTATTACGTTGTTTAACCGATAAAAAGACTTTGCGTATATTTTTAATGAACCTAATTTTATATGATTTGGACGTCCCGATTTTTATTTTTATTTGAAGGGTATGTTGGTTTGTTTTCTATCATAAGAAAAAGTAATATTTTATAATAGCTATTTATGTATTTTAATGTTGGTAGGTTAGGGTTGTTTGGAAAAGATAATTTGGGTTAAATTACAACATTAATTTTTTTTAAGCGGATTAGTTAAGGGTTGTTCGATAAAAATAAATTATGATAAATAGATTATATATATAGATTTATTGTTTTCGAATAAATAATTTTTTTATTCTGAAGGTGTTTTTATTATGTTTATAAATAGCTAAATGACTATTCATATTGACCGGTACATATTATAATAATAAGTATATTTAATTTGGAATAAGATTTCCATAATTTTTGTTTTTTAATTAAAAAAATTATATTCTTGTATGAGATTTAATAAAAAGTATATTTTTATTAGTTTTATATTTTTAATATATATATATATATATATATATATATATATATATATATATATATATGTTTAATTTTGAAAATTAATCATTTTTATTTTTGTTGTTTTATTTCAATTATTGTAACAATAACACAGAGATTTCATAATTATTTTCTTAAAAAAATAAGATTTAAAAATATTTGTTTGATTTTAAAAAACTTCATTCTTATTGGGTGTGTGGGTGTTAATAAACTATTTAACTTATATGTTAAATAGTTGGCTAGTTAAATCCAAAGTTCACTTACATTAATTTAGTGTGTGACAATAATAACTTGGAAGAGGTGACTTCATAGAGATATCTTCATCCCAAGCTTAAGTGAAACTATAACATTAAAAAAAGATAAGGAAGGTGGAGAGCTTATGAAAAAATTTGAATACAGTGATAAATTAAAAAACCTTTTGAGTGTAGATTAAGAAGAAACATATAAAACTTTGGTCAATTTTTTAATCTTATATAATTGTGAAATTTTGAGATATAACATTTCTAGAAAATCATGAAAAAAAATAAAGCAAATTAAAACTTCATTATATAAATATTTTTCTTATTAAAAATACTAAAATAATTATATATTTAATGCATAAAAATAAAATAAATCCCATGAAAGACGAGATCTCATAAAATTATGTCAAACTCCAGTCAAACCTAATTTTGACTAAGGTTGAAGGCACCAAATCTTGAGAATAAAAAGAAAACCACTTCGCATTAAAAAAATTCATTTAAATTGTGTTATAAATTTTCTTTTTTAAATTACAATATTATAATAAAGTGATAAAACATAATTCATAATTTACAAATACTTGATAAAAAAATCATCAAAGAAAAACTAGAGTAATTTTTTTTTTTTTTAATATAAGTTTTTTATTTAAAAAATATATATTTTTTGTTTGGGCAGATGCAGTATCATATAGAAAAATGATTTACTGCCAAATAAATGCTGTGAACCAATAAAATGCTATCAGCAAAATTATACAAAACCTGAAATAATTTAATTTCTGGAAAACTGATTTTCATCCCAAAACCCTATCAATTAAATTTTCTCAGCCTTATTTTTTAAATATAAAGATCTCTGTAATGTGAATTCGATTTCAAGTTCGGTACAGATGTGGTCCAGCAATTTGCTCGCAGTCATTTTAACTAGCGCTCAGCAGTCGGTTTCTTGTTAGAAGAAGAAAAAGTAGTTTCATCTGCATCAACAGATTGATGAGACATTTTTTTCTTCCTTCGGTTGAACTCTGCTTTGAAAATTTCATCCATTTAGCGTAGCGTGGTGTGTTTTAACAGAAAAAGTATATTTATCTTCATCAACAGATTGATCGAGACTAATTTTCCTTTTTCGATACAACTTTGCTTTGAAAATACTGTCAATTTAGCGCAGTAGTTCTTGACAGAATTTGGCGAACATTGCAAAATCAGAGGAAAGTGTCACATGCGCTCATCAGAGGTTAAGCTTTTTTTGCTTTATTTTGATTCCAATCTTATTTTGAAATAATTTTTAATTGATGGCATTTTCATTCAAAACGTTCTTTTCACGGTGGAAGTTTCTTTAAATAAAAGGGAGGCTATCTAAATCAGTTTTATTAATTGAATCTTGTTCTTTATTAGAATTCGGTTTAAAATTCAATGTATTTTTTTCAAATTTATTTATAAATATTATTTTTATTTTAACATTGTTTTTAAGTAACAACTTCCAGATCAAAATACTCTGCAATAAAGATTTTATCCCTGAAATTCACATTGATCGGAAAATAGCAGACTCAACCTGCGTTGCTCTTAAAATTCAACTGACCCCATTAAAGAAGCTACACAAAGCATGTCACCTGTAACCCTAACCGCGGAATCTTCACAATTATGGTGATGGCAGATGATGAAGTACGCTTCACTATCGGGTAGTAATTCAACTAAGAAATAAGTACGGTGTAACGATTGGAGCATAAAATTACTTGCAGAAGTGGAATGTTTCAATAAATTCTAAGAAAAAAGAGTGCCGTCTCTCTCAAAGGAAAGAATGTTTCGGCATCAGAGTAAAAATAATTAAAAATGAAATGAAAAAAAATCATTGTCTTGACAGCGAAGCCTGGCTGTTAGAGCAAGGGTTCTAAGTCTGCCGCTAATTATTGGTGGAGATTAAAGTATGTTAAAAAAACCTGCCAAAATGGAATCAGTTGAATGCATTTCATCGGCCGGTGGCTTTACACCAGTTTCATGCCCGGTAAATTCTAGAATATATGCATGCGAGACGGTAAATCCTTTCACTTTAAGCTGATATGATTTTGTTTTAAGCTCTCTGGAACGATTCAAGTCTGACGGCACATCATTGACTTATTGACTTTTAAGAAATGTTAAAAGGAATCTGCCAAAATGGAAGCATTTGGATGCGTTTCATCGGCCGGTGACCTTATTGCAGTTTAATGCCCGGTAAATTCCGTAATATTTGAATGCCAGAACGTGAATTTTCACTTTAAAGTTTAAGCTGTCTGAAATTATTCAAATCTGACAGCACATCATTGACTTTTAGGGAATGAGCGTATTATTAAAAGATCTCTGCGAAATTGCATACCTTTATCCTCTTACGATCTAGAGACTTTACAGCGATTGTATGTCTGGTGTATCACTTTCAGGCACCTAAAATCTTCAATGCAGGTTTTTATTCATTTTAGAACACTCTGAATGTCTCTAAAATACATGAAATAATGCAGAAAATTTACTTGCGGTTATTTTTTTTAGGGAGGTTAAAATATTCGCGACATTTGGTTTTGACTTTAACATTGCGTTTTCATTTCAAGTTTTCGGCGCATTAAGCCGACGATATGTCAAAATGAAACAAATTATTTGCGCAAACAGGTGGTCCGAAAACAGAACATGTTTCCTGTGATGGAGTGATCTGGGGAATTGAAGCTGATCCTTTTGCAAATGTTAAAATTGCCTCTGAAGCAAAGAATTTCCGGTGTTTGATTTAACATAAATTAGGATTTATATTTTGAACATAGATTTCTTGCTCCCCTGTTTGATTTAACATAGGTTTTAGGATTCCTTTGGAACATAATTTTTTTCTAAAGGTCCGAGAATTTTAGCCTCTAGGTTCGTCTTATTAGGTATCGGCGAAAAAAATAAATATAAGCAATCAAGCTAAAACACTGAATCGCATAGGAAGCCAGAACTACTCTTGCTTTTTGCTTCAGACTAGAATTTAGGGTATAGGTTGGTAGGCTTCATTCTCAAAACTTGCCATTGAAATATGCAAGGGAATTGCACAGAAGCTACAAACACTAATTAAAATATGGTAATCTGTTTATATCTAAAGCCAAGAAAGCATTTGCAGGTTCATACATTTCCTTTATTGTTTATATCTGTCAGGATCATATGTTGAAATTTAACCCCGCAGAAGGAATTATTTTTATTTCTGAACGAGATCCCGCGTTCTGATTACTTTCTTTGCCAGTCCATGGACTTGTGATCGAGGGGTTTGCTGATTGTTGTCACAGAATTCAATACAGTCGAAGGCATCCAAAACCGAGGTTAGAGCGGAATTGGAGGTGTCAATTTTTTAGGGATGGGTTGCGTATCTTCCAAGAGATTTTTAAGATCAACCAGTTTCCAAGAGACTTTGAAGCGGCCATTTCCTCCGGTCACAGCGATACCGATACTAGATGACTTGGTCCTAGCAAACAGCCATGAATTTGTTGCTCTGATTTGCAAGGCCAATAAGCTTGCCAAGAAACTCCCAGCTCCATCAGAGCCAGAGAATGTAGTTCCTTTTATCAGCAAAGATTCTGAAGGTGAGCCCTTTTCTTGCTTTGCTTGTTGAAATCCGTCTCTTTGTTATTATTCTGGAGTAAAGAATTTTGATTTGTCTATTGGCATCTGATCTGATTTTGAATGATTCAAATACACTATCAGAATTTTAAGGCATTCAACTTGAAATGGCTGCCTTTCTATTTTTCTTTTTCCTTTTTCTAAATTGCTTTGTGTGAACACAAGCACCAGTAGTGAGCCCATTCAACAGGTAAATGGCCTTTTAAAGGTGAACCACCAATCACAAGCATTTTCCTTTGCGAAGCTGCTGTGATAGGGTACTCTTCCATTAAAATCGCCTAAAACTTCACCTGCCTCATCTGCTTATTCATACTTGTGGCAAGTTGTGTGGAGTTCAACACCCTGAGGGTGACCGGACATGTCCTAACTTCACCCCTGAATCAGGAGTTTACTTGAAACCTTTCCTCTTCAAGAAATATGAGAATCCATCAAATATTTAGTTTGCAACCAGCATAAACTGATCAAGATTTCAAGCGCTGACTTACTGAAACATTTACAGGTGAGAGGCTTATTACTGGAAACCATGTTACAGTTAGAGTGAACTCAGATCTGCAATCAGAGAGTTCGTTGAAAGAAGAAAAATCAGAAAAACACGAAGCTGCAGAGGGAGAATCAGAAGAATATAAGCCTACAGAGGACGACAAAACAGAGGTCATTTTTACATGGGAACTATTGGAAGGCCTTGATGATGGAGAAACGTATCATGTTTCTATGAAAACTGGGTCAGATTCCGATTCACTTTCTGCTAACAGCAGTGACATACGCGAGGACATGACTGACAAGAGTTCTCCGGCAAGGATTTCAATATCCAAATCTCTGGAAAGTTTTCATACAGTGGAGGAATATGATGCTTTTCTTGCCAGGAGGAAGAGTCTACCCCTTTGGGATAGAAACTCCAAAAGGCATCTTTATTATTCAGGACATGAGCACATAGACACTATCAATGAATTTAGCTCGACTTCACAATCTAGGCTGTCTTCATGTCCATCACTTTCTCGCACTGAAAGAAACATGATTCCAGTTGTTATTAATTGGAGAGAGGAGTCAGAAGATGATGATGATTTCTCTTTCGAGATCTCTGTCCTGCAGCCCTCTTTTGATCTAAGTGACACGAAAAAAGATGTTAACAGTTACATCCCACAGACACCTTCAGAAAACAATAGCAGTGAGGAAAACGATGGCATCACACTGACAGTTTCAGAAAACAACAGCAGTAATGAAAACAATGGCCTCGTACAAACAGTTTCAGAAAACAATAACAGGGAGGAAAACAATGGCATCGCACAGACAATTTCAGAGAACAATAGCAGTCAGGAAAACAGTAGCAGGGTGGAGACGAGTATGGGAATCACTGATCTGGCAGAGGAAAATTTAGAAAAACATCAACCCGCAGAGGCAAATTCAGGTAAAAGAAAAATGCATGTAAGAGCTAAGCTGAATGATGTTGGCGGTATCATTATTCCAAGTACTCCTGAGTTTTCTGCAGTGGGAAGCTTGAAAGAGTGGCTGATGGGTGGAGGGCATATTTATTCACCAGGTGTATCTCCTGAATTGTCATTAGGCTATTTTGAATTTGGGGATAAATCATGTAAGGCCATTGATGCTGGAAACTCTGGTCAACCATCAAGTGATGGAGCTAAAGTGGAAACAGATTATTGCCCTGTTTTGAATATCGATGACAAAGTAGCAAACGATGGAGATTCAAGTGTTTACTCCGATGCTGAGGTTTCTGCCATTGAGAATAAAAACTGGGACTATCCACTTTTTGACCCAGAGCTGTTAGCCTTATTTGAGAAGGCTCTTCAGCAGCTGTCTGAAGAGGAACAACATCTATTGAGACAATTAGATGAGGATTCAAATTTACCGTGCAGGAAATCTTGTGCAAAAGACAATGAAGATAATCTGCAGGATAGCAGCAGGACAGAGGACACCGAAAGGCAAAATGCCTGTCTTTCAAATGACGGAGAATTTTAATCTTCAAGATCCCAGGATATTAGAGAAGTTTTGGCAACAGTTCTGTGACACTAGACGAGTGCAAGTTGGTTTGTGATATTATAAAGCCTAACATGCAATATGAACAGTCAGAACTAGTCACAAAGAGCTATTCCATCTCAAGCACACCATCCAAATTCTGAAAGTATTTTTGATGATAGTTACAGTCCAATTTTACAATTGTACCCGTGTAGTAGGTATGACATACGGATAACTGATTCCTTAGCATTTGGTTTTAGGAAGAAACTCCAGTAATACCTTAACTTCTGTTTTATGTGAAGAAAACAGCAGCCAGATCAAATTTTTATTATTGGAATTCAGAAGCATCTTTCCTTAGCTTGCAGAGTTATTTAGAGAACTCGGATTGGCATATTTGGGTTGATGCAATCAGTAAGGCACAATGTTTATCTGTTTCACACTTTGTGAATGAGTGATATAGGAGTATGTGCTTTCAAGTTTCAACACTGGGATTTCCATTACATAATCAGTGCAGAGCTGGAGTCGTCTTGAAAAAGAATCCAAAGTTCAATACCCTTCTCAATTCCAATTAGGAGCCTTAGAATGGGGATGTGAACATCTATTGTTCCATCTGTAGCTTTTTAATTGTAAACTCAATGTTCTTGGTAAGTTTCAGATATGTAAAGAGCATGGTTATGAAGAATAGAGGGTCAACCTAATGTATTGTAGTCTTTTCAGTTTTATCCTTTGAGGTGCTTCAAACAATCTTGCACACCCACACCAAGGATCTTCAAGAACAACAGAAAGCTGGATGTAATAGCTAGATGTCATGCGCTTGTCCTATTTGTACTGGTAATGAGGAAAAAAAGTTATTTCGATATAATGATGCCTTAGCATTATAGCTTCCTATAAGCTAGCATAAACAGTCAGAAGAATTGCTTTCTCATAATATGAAAATGTCATAACAATATGAAGATTATGTTATAAAGCACCACCTTGTAGGTCTGCTGTACCGGGGATGTCCAGTAATCAGACTCAGAACACTATATGTTTCTGTGATTAAGCTTTGCATGTGTTCAGTAAGCCAACACTTGTATCAGTAAACATGAGAGGTCAGTAAAGATGAGAGTTATTTAGGTATATGTGAGAGTTCTTTAGTTGTTGGAGATGAATATTGTTAATGAAATATGTGTGATAGGTATATGTGAGAGTTCTTTAGTTGTTGGAGATAAATATTATTAATGAAATATTGTTTATATTTGTTATGGTAAATTTGATTTAGTCATATAATCAATTTACAGTATATTGAGTTTTTATGGGTTCAAATTTTTGTAACCCATGAACATAATAAGTTTTATTATTATTTATTAGTTATTGAAATTATTAGTTATTGTTGGAGTAATTGCAATATTTAATTATTAATTATTATTGGTATAACTGTAACATTTATTTTATTGGGAATCAATTCTCTAGATTAATAGTCACTCTGGAAATATAGGATTAATTATCCACATAAAATAAGTAAAAATTTAAAAGTTTACTAATACTTATCAATTTTGATGTAAAGATCAAGAAAATTACTAATACTTACAAAGTTTGGTGTAATGGCAAACACCAATATAATATCATTAGAAATCAATTACATAAACTTATTACCTATAAAAACATGAGACTAACCACCCTATAAACATGAGATTAATTACCCATTATTTTGATTAACCATTCAAAACAATAATAAGGATTTTGAAATTTAATATTACTCATAAATTTTGATATAAAGAAAAATCTCTTCTATGAAATATAAATCAAAACAAATCCACTAAATCAATTTCAATATTTACACTGTAAATAGAATCCAAATACAGACTGCTAATCAATTTCAATATTTACACTTTAGCTCCCGGGAGCAAAACCACATATTATTTTTTTGAACTAGAAGCTCTACCCATACTCTACGCTAGGTCAAGCTAAAAAAGTGCTTTTTGTTTCACCAATGGTTGCCACCAAACATTATCAAAGAATTTTCTGTCCGCTTTGCTCTTGAGCTGTCTTTCGGTTATTTAGTTATCAGTTCTTAATCCTTCATTTTCGGTGGAAAGAAAAAGAGTTGTTCCGGACAGATCAAGCTTTTGACTTCAAGGTAAACCTCGTAAAGTGTATATATTCAAAAATAGATTTGGAGAATGTTTCGCTCATAAATTTATTTCAGTATTTAACTTCCCTAAAAATTCGTACGCACTGTAAAAACTTATTTGATAAAAAAATTAATGTTGAAATTTTCATATTCGCTAAATATTATTTAACTTTCTTCAAAATTCATATCCACGGCAAAAACTTATTACATAAAAATGAATTTATATACACTTGAAAAACTTATGACATAAGAATTTCCGTTGAAATTTTAGTTTTTTTAACTAATAATTTTTTTAATATATATAAACAATGTCTTATGGGTGTGGATGCATTGATACACTCACTAAAAAAATGGCAAAAGTATTGGATTTTGAATCTTGGAGAGTTTGGTATTAGGGATAGGTATTTTTTCTATTTCAATCTCCTGTTGGATTCTACACACAAACAAAGATTGCACGATAGATATTCCTTGAATATGAATCCAAAAGCAGTGGTCTTGTGTTGGATTCTACATACAAACAAAGATTGCATGATAGATATTCCTTGAACATGAATCCAAAAGTAGGAGGGGGCCACCCCTCGTACACCCCTCTTTTTGAAATTCTCTTACTAGTAGGTCTTTTCATGGTGAAGGAAAATTGGGTTCTGAAGGGGGATCCTTAGGTTTTTCGCAAATGCATGTTTTGGGTGCTAAGTGGAAAATGAGTCTACGGGGTCAAAGTATCCCTAAGGGGCCCTCTAAAAACCCTATATTTATCATCCCAACAAGATGTTTGGATGATCAAAGGAAGCGCGTGAGAGATCATGCTTTTATTTGCAAGTTTATAAGGATTTGGCATATGGAGAAGGAATTGGAACGTTGGATACAATGGAATTAGCAACCAAAGGGAGAGGTGGATTTGAGACTGGGGCCAAAAGGATTCTTCACAGTTATTTTCTCCAATCTCGAAGATAAAGCTCGAATCTTTGAGGGAGGGCCCTATTTCTACAACAATGCAGGCCTATATATCAGACATGGGAATCACATTTTAACCCTAATAAGGAGGAATTCACAACAACGCCAGTATGGGTAAGATTGTATTCACTTCTAGTAGATTTGTGGATACTAGAAATTCTAGAATGGATAGGGAAAATGTTAGGGTGTTTCGTCAAAGTCTCAAAGGTCACAAAAAGGGAGAAAAACATGTCATAATATGTCAGGTTGTGTGTGTATATGAATATTTCTCAACTTTTGCCAAATTCCCTCGAGCTAGATTATCAAGGAGAGGTATGGAAACAACATTTAGACTACAAACATGTTCCATTTAGATGTCGACTTTGTCATGAGCATGATCAGCTGATAAGAGAAATTTTGTTGAGATCGAAGGATTAAGTAATAGGTTATATTGAAAATGGCGACTTCACGAAGGTCATAAAAAGGAGACGCAACCACAAGAACGAGATCTCTCCTAACTCGAAGGTTATGTAGGAGAAGAAACCCTTTTCAACATTGGAGGTCATGGAGGAATATTCTCAAAATATGGAGGGAACTCAAATGGACATGACACATACAGAACTAACTCCGAACAAAATTTCACTAAAACACAAATTAGAGGAGGAGAAGAATATACAAGGGAGTTTTGATTTTTATGCACTATCAGGTTTTGAGGAAGAAACTCTTTTGCTGAAAAAAAAAAGATGTCAAACCTCTGAGAAGAGGAGAGAGTTTTAGTTACCATGGTGAATGAATGTGCTCAACAAGATTTAGGAGAATTGAATAGGGAAAATACAGATCTTTATGCAAATTCTTATCTTTGATGGAAAACAAAGTGACAAAACTCAACAGGGGGCTCAATAGCCCAATCATTCCAAGCCTTAAAGAGAAGGGGAAAGAAATTCTCCTCAAGGACCTTACCAAAGAATCAAAGAAGAAGGTGAATAAATTGAAGAAGGAAGCAAAGTAAAACATTAGAGCAAACCAGGTCATTCTAGATCAAGCAACAACTTTGAAAAAAATTCCATCGTCCCTACCCAACCTCTCATCATCAGAATAATCTCATGCAATATACGATGGCTTAATAGCAGGGGGAAACAACAACATCTCAGAGAACGAATTAGAAAGGAAAAAACAACTATTGTTATATTACAATAAACAAAATTAGTAGGGGAAAAAATTATCCAAATTGCAGGAAACTATTGGAAAGGATGCAATTCGATGTCTATGGATGTGAGGGGTAATGTGGGAAGCCTAATTGTCTTGTGGAATCCAAATGAAGTAGTTTTTGAAGACTAGTCGGCTATTGCTTGAATTCTTATAGGAAAATTTAGATATGTTGGACCACAAAGACATCATTTTCTTATCAGCGGTCTATGGCCCTCCCAATGCAACAAATAAGAGGGTTTTTTTTAAGCAACTACATGAGATATTAAAAATGACACGGATTTCCCTATGGGTTGTTGGAGGAGATTTCAATCTCATAAGAACATTAGAGGATAAAAAAGGAGGTATTCATAAATTAGACCAAGTATCAATTAATTTTGATGGGTATATTGAAAATTTGCACCTTGTAGACATTCCAATAAATAATGGGCTTTCCCCCTGGGATAATTTTCATGGAGGCGGAAACCAGATAACCTATCGTTTGGATTGCTTTTTGTTATCAAAGGAAGTTTTAAAAAAGGATATTTGTAGAAGCTTCATTTTTTCCTTGTATGGGGTCAGACCACTAGCCCATTTGATTGGAACTAGATTTGAAAGAAGCCCCATTAAATTGATTTTTCCATTTTGAAAGTTTCTAGCTTCAAACAACAGGTTATGTAGAATTGTTAGACAAATGGTGGAAGGAGTTGGACATTCGAGGTACTAATAAAATGCACACATTCCAAATCAAATTAAAATTATTGAAGTATAGGATGAAACATTGGAATAAGCATGTCTTTAGAAACAATTTTGAAGATAAGAAAGTGTTGAGAGGAAAATATTAGGTATTCAACAAAAAATTATTGTTAAAGGCAGATCTACAGAGTTGACAGTAGTAGAGGCGGTGACTCTGCAAAATTTAGAGCACAAAAGGGAACAAGAAGAAACACTATGGAAACAAAATTCAAGGATACAATGTGATCTAGACTCATGCATGAACACAACAAAATACATATAGAAAAATAAACATAGAGATACAGCAAAAATAAATCTTTATTTCATTAATATCAAAGAAATGAAAGATGCTTAGAAGAAGAATGGAAACAAACCTGCACGGGCGATGGTAGCTTATTTCTTAGAAGAGATGTGGCGGCTACATGTTTCTGAACTGTGTTATAATGAGGCTTAGTGGCCTTTTTATCATCGAAAAACAATTGGAAATCATAAACATCCAAAAACCTAACACTAGGAGACGAAGTGCCAAAAGCTTGTTTCCATGTTGGAGTTAGTTGGAACGTCAACTTCCCGGGGTCAAACTGTGGCATACGATCTCTGTTTGGCTATCATAATACCTCGTTTCGAAGATTTCCAAGAGGAGGCTTTAATTAAAAAGAAAAAAGAAAAAAAAATTGAATGACACTTTTCTAGTCTCTTTGTTTTCCCAAAAAAATGTCTTTTCAACCATCAAAACGGCTTCAAAAGTTTAGGACCCAAAAACTGCTAAAAATAGTAAGTTGTACTACAATGAAGGAAACTGAAAAGAAATGGTCGCGTCCAAGTGGAATAGGTGGGTGGAAACCAATATCCACCTGGATCAGTCCTCCCTCCTTAGGAAGAAATGGTCCCCATTGAGTTGAGTGCCTCCATGAGATGGGTAAACTTTTGTTGAACTTGGTCCTTGGTGAGCCACTTGCCTTGGTGAAGGAGTTGGCCTGTTTTGAAAACTCGATATAGTTGGATCCTTTACTGGAGAGTGTTATTTATTTATATGCCCATGATCCTATCGGTTGCGGCCTGCTCGATGCATATGAGGTTGAGATCTATTGGTGTCAGCTTTTTAGCAACATTGGATGTGTCCAACAATTGGGGAAAGTATGGTCACAACCGATCCACGTTGAATACTGGATGCAGGGCAAGGAACGATGGAATGTTTAGCTGAAATTCATTATCCCCCAAAACCTTGGTATGGTGTACGACCCATATTGGAGCGGGTGAACCTTGCGATGGGGCCCAACGAGGCGCTCCTTCTGCAAATGTAACCAAAATTTGTCACACACCTGGAACTTATGTGGAACTCGATGTTGATAATGACACTGCTTGTAATTAGCATTTCCTTTTTCCAATATGTCATGGACCTATTGGAGGATGTGATGAATGGACTCAATGAAGTTGTTAGCATGGTCAACTTCAGACTAGACATCAGCCAAATCTGTGTGAGTATCGGCAAATGGTATGGCCACATCAATGAGACATAGTGGTTGGAATTCCAACCCAACTTAAAAGGGAATGTGGCTAGTTGAGCTATGGAGAGCCCCGTTGTAGTTGTGTTGGACATAGGGGAGAATTCCATCCCATGTGCGTGGATGCTTCAAGTTGTACATGTAAAAAATATGCACGATCATCTTGTTGATGACCTCTATTTGGCCATCAGTTTGGGGGTGGAAGGTCGTGGAATTAATGAGCTTGGTATCAAGAATCAACCAGAGGCTTGGCCAAAATGTACTCAAGAACCTGTTGTCCTGATCTGAGATAATGGACTATGGGATCCAAAAATGCACCCACACTCATTCAAAGATGAGCTTAGCAGTGGCTTCTACTGTGATACTCTTCTTGCAGGTTTCTAAAATGGCTATCTTACAGAATTTTTTGACAACCACGAACACACAGTCATTTCCATGCTTAGTAGAAGGAAGGTGCGACATGTAATCCATGGAGATGGATTCCCAAGGCTGGCTAGGAGTAGGAAGAGGAGTATATAGGCCTTGCCTCTTGATTGTCGGTTTTGAAATGACATAGGCAATGCAAGATATGATGTACTTCCAAACATCATGTCGAAGGTTCGGCCAATAAAAATACTTCTACAACATTGCCATGATTTTCTCTACTCTAAAATGTCAAGTGACCCGACTGTAGTGCACCTCCCAAATCATCTTAGCACGCTCATTTAGAGGAACATAGAGGTGTCCCAGGTGGCATAATATTGCACACTGGAGGTGAAAATATGGAACTTTCTTGCTTTCCAAGAGCTTTTGGTATGTGTTTTCGAATTCTAGATCGCTCATGTAAAGATGCACCCACCCCAAAGTCTTGTATCCACAAGAGTCGAGCATAGTGGTCAACGCCATAACCAGTGGTCGGTTGAGACAATTTACAGAATTATTGGTGTTTCCCTTCTTGTATTTGGTATTCAAATGAAATTGTTGCAGATATGTGGACCATTTCTTATGGCGGTTGTTCTGCAACTTCCCTTGTGTCTGTATGAATTGCAAGGGTCGGTGGTCTATGTGGAAGACCTTTTCCTTCCTCATAATGAAATTCTTCCATTATCGACATGCCTTCACAATATAATACATCTCTTCTTCATATGTGGGAAACTTTTAGATCGATCTGAAAGTGTCTCACTGTGATATGTCCCCGGATGCCCCTGTTGGGTAATAACTGCACCAATAGCATAGTCAAAGGCACGTGTATCAATTTCAAATGATTGTTGCAAGTATGGTAATGTGAGCACTGATGCAGAGTAGAGGTGGAACTTCAACTTGTCAAATGCCTTCTATTGGGATTCAAACCAAAATACTTTTTCTTTCACTCTGCCCTTGGTGACTTGACTCAAAGTCTAAGTGATATGAGAGAATCCCAACAGGAACTTGCGATAGAAATTGGAAAGACCCAGAAAGTTGCAGAGATTTGTTAGAGTGGTTGGGGTTGGCCAATCCCAAATAACCTGTATCTTGGTTGGGTCCACATGCCCACCCCACTCGTCATTGATGTACGCCAGATATTGAACTTGGGTCATATCAAAAGTGCATTCTCCAAATTGGCACAAAATTTTTGTTGACACAAGGTTTGGAGGACCTCTCGGATATGGTGTATGTGCTCTTCCTAGTGCCAGCTGAATATCAGGATGTCATCTAGGTACACTATCACGAACGAGTTGGTGAAGCATCGAAAGATGTCATCCATCAGCCATGTTAGTAACCTATAAATATAGGATTCAGAATTTTGAATTGACTGATGGTAGTCTTGTAGATATGTACATACTTTGCTTTCTGCAAGTTGTATTCCCATATTTTGTAAAAAAATCAAAAAATCAAAAAGAGGGTAAAAAGTCCTAAAAGAAAGATCAGAGGACTTAGAAAGAATAATATACCCCAAAAGAAAAAGATGAATAAAACATGAAAGTGTGCATGTCTAAATGCCACTACTTTTAATTTTTTCAGTTGATTATGGCAGAGTGTCAATAAATGCCATAATCTGTGATGAGTTGAACAATTTAATCTTGACATGTCATCTTTCAATTTCAAATGTTGTAGATAGTGAATAAAGAATTTCCATACAGTTTAATCATGACAATTAAGTAGTTAGGTAGAGAATAAAAGAATCCAACAGTTTAATCTGGATTCTTGGATGAAATAAGTGTAGAATTATATAGTTTACTGTTTTCAAAAAAATAAATAAGAAAAATAAAAGGTTGTAAGGTTGCTAGTTCAAATGCACCTGATTAAAATAGAAGGAAAAAATGTTAGAAGATATGACTGGGTAGGTAGAAGAAGGTGGGAAACATCATTGTAAATATTTTTCACCATCTTACAAATAAATAATTTTCTTTCCCCATAGCAATTTGATATTCTAGACTATCAGTCAAAGAGGCTCAAGGCATTTCCTTGACTTCTGTTGGGACCAGACCCAAGGCTCAATGATTGATTAGTTGAAAATGTTAAGTTTCTATATTAATCCTAGAAATTTTCATCATTTACCCTTCATGCACTCATCACCATTTGATCTCATAAGTGATAACTCTTTTCTTACTTAAATGTTACATAAAGACCTATTTAATTAACTTCCTCCATTTTACAAAGCATAAAACCCTCAAAAAAACATGATATACTAAGTAAAAGTGAGTAAATTATGAAAATGAAACTTTACTCTAATTTTCACTTTCCTTAGTGTTATTTATGAATTTTTGAGTATTCATTGTCCCTTTTCATATTAACACTTCACATATTTTATTAAATCCCTATCAAATATCCTAGTCCTATTAATATAACTTATTTTTATTTAATATCCCCAAAACCCCTATATTATATGCTTTTTATGTCAAAGATATTTATCACATGTTGAAATAACATCCCTAAATTACCCCTTTGACATAAAACTACCCTAATAAAATACTTCCGCTCCCCTATAGTTTTAGAACTTTAACTAAATCTAAAACTATATAATATCATTAAAATAAAACAAAAGCGCATTTTTACATACTCTATATTAAAAATAGCGCAGAGAAAAAAATACTCACTCCCTTTCTCGCATTACCTTTACCCAAGGTTAACACTTTAACCTTACCCCTTTCCCCCGATATATATTCCTTTACCAAAGTCTTAACCTTGGTTGAAATTTATTAAACCCGCCCCATCCTATTTATAAACCCCTTTTATACATAAAACTTCATTAAATAACTATGCGCCCTCACATTCATTCTCATCCCTCCGATCATCCTCATCTCATTAATCTGACGATCCAAATCAAATGTGATAAAACATTCTCTTACCCCACCATTCCCATCGCATTAAAACTCAACCGTTGATCATACCTATCAAATCAAACGATTGATATTTAACCCGGGCCCCACCTTTCCTTACTCCGCAGCTTCTCGATGCATCTTAACCGTTCGCATCGTGCGATCAAATCCGACAGCACATATTCAATATCACATAACAAAAATGATCGGGCAAAGTTTATGAAAAATAATGCGATAAAAGTTGTTTCACGAAACCACCATCGGCTACGTGTCTCAATTCTACTGGATCGCATTCCAAAGTGAAAAATTGCTTACTGCTCAAGAGCAACGTGATAACCACCAATGGTTTCACATTCAATGCTGAAACTGCTCTCGCCATTGAATGCGACCTTCCATCAATGCAGTCGTATTAACAAAACTCTAAGGTTTTTAACCTTTATTCTCACTATTTGTTTACCCTCTGCACCTCCGCCCATTGAGAAATCACACTCAGAATTCAAAGGAAACCTTTGCTGACCAATTACCCCCCCTGAAGTTGTTTTAACCATAGAAATTAGTCATAGAAAGACTGCAACCAGTTTGAAGACCGAATATCAAACCGCAAACCCTCCTCGACCACCAGAATACTTGCAAAAGGTATTTCTCTTGTTTAAAACTTGCCAATTTTTTCAAAGAGTAAAATTAACGCTCTAAACTTGTTTTACTGAAGAAAAATTAATCCAAATTGAGAAATACCCAAACATTGGAAATAGAGGGCGAACCCTAGCAAATTTTTCCTAGAATTTGCTATTTCCTCCTAACTCAGTTTTTAAATGTTTTCGGTCATCCAAAAGAAATTTCCATGGTTCAATTTGGTTTAAAGAGCCATTCAATCCTTTTTTAGTCCTCTGCACCTTGAAAACTTGTGTTTTCATCCCAAAACCCTTGCCCAGAGTCCCAAATTTCTCCCAAGTCCGCCCAATTGGCCCCTGTTTTCAAAATTAACTAAGCAAATAGTCTAATCTTGCTCAGTTTTATTCAAAATGACAAAAAAGTAGGTCACTCCTAGGACTGGAGGTCCCAAACCTCAAAATTCTGCCTCTCGCAAGCTTCCAAACCTTGAATCTTCAAAAATCAACAAACCTACTCCTGCTCTAACTGCAGATTCCACTGAAGTAGTTAGACCTTTGCAACCACCTGTCACCTCTGAAGAGAGTAGTCCTTTGTTCGATTTAGACTGTAGAATTGCTAATGCTACTTTAGAGTTTGATCTACTAGAAGTAAATAACTGGTGTCATGAGAAATTTTTGAAGAAAATGGAAAATGATATACCTGTATGGGACTCAAACTTGCCTAAATATGTGGTTCCCATCACTCATCAAGCTCAAGATTTCGTTAGGTTATGTCAATTACACTATATCCCTGACCAAAGATGTATGGTAAAAAAATATAATGAGTTCATGTTTTATATAACTGCTGAAGCCATCAATGATATGCTCCAACTGAGCCATGATCCACGAGTAGTATCATTGTCCATTGAAGACTTAACTCAGATGTACTTAGACTTGGATTTCCCTAGGAAGTTTATGATCCTTCAGAACTTCATGCCTACTCATGTTAACCTTCCTAAGGTAAATCCACCGTATGACACTTTTTACTTCCCTAAGGGCTCTAGACAAATCATTTCCATGCTTTCATTCATTTTAGGCTATCCTAATGATGAATTTATAGATGCCTCCATTCTAGGTTTCCTCTCTACCTTGTCTCCAGGACAACATCCAGAACTAGTCTTGAATTTCGCCAAACTCATTGCTGATAATATGCATTATCAGTTAACTAAATTACCTGAGGAAGGAATATTCAGATATTCATCCTATCTGTTCCATCTCTTCTTATTTTTTCAGGCGGAAAATTTCCCTATGGCATTACAGAAGATGGATGTGGAGGGTAAACCTCTTTCAGTGATATTCTGGACTTCTCTACTCAGAAAATACAACAATGAATACAGCTATAAAGACTTCAATGATTTGTTTATTAAACCTACCATTGATTTTTTGAACAAAGCAGAGACTCCAAGGATCAATGAAGACATCAAAAGAATTTTATAGTTGTCTGAAAACTGTAAAGTAGGAGACTTGTATTTGTACAAAAATCACACAGAAATCAGAGTATATGGTGCACTCCTGGCTCCTTACAAATTACCCAAGTTTCTAACTACCAGAATTTTTGCTTTAGAATACTTGAGACAGATCTAGAATGCAGATGCAGTGAATTTCATAGCTTCCAAAAAGAAAGCACAATTCAAGCTAAAAAATCAAATTGGCCCCTTCATAGTCAACAACAGAGATGCTTTGAAAGAGATAGCCAAAAAATTATCAAAATTTAAGTTCCAAGAAAGCTTTCACTGGAACTATGACCCTCAAGGTGTTTTAAGTAACCTCAGGGTCAAGTGTAATTTAACTCCATTCCTACATGACTCAAAGCCACAAATTGAAAAATATGCTAATCAGGCTGAATGGGTTGCAAACACATTGATTGATGATATGCATGGAATACAGATGAATACTACATAGGAAATTATAGTTGGAAAACAAACAGAAGTGTCCAATAAAAGACCCGGAAAAGGAGAAGGCTATATTGCAGAAGTCATTACAGATAATAAATTCAAAATCCTTTACAACAAGAGAGCCAAAATGACAACTACAGAGACAAAAAAATCCATAGAGATAGATGAAAATGAAGATCAAACAAACAATAATGGTCAACAAACAGATGATGAAGCAACATTGATTATCAATGAAACACTCAAAGAAATTCAGGAAAGTCAGATTGTAGCACAGGAAAAGGATATACTAATGGGAGAAAAACAGGTTGATTCAGAAGGTCCGTCTTCTTCCAAAGCAGCTGAAGAAAGAGATTCAGATAATCAGAAAAAATTTAAACAGATCAGAGAAAGAAATGAAGAAATTAAGAATGAAGTTTATTCTAAATTCCTTAAAGAAAATCCACGAAACAAAGATAGATTTCTTTCTGCATTTGATTACTCCACCAACAAAATGCTCATGTCATTTCTGAAACCCACAGTCGTTGATCCTAAGTCAATTGATGATTATATAAAGACAGATGTAGAGGTGGACACTGATACAATACATGAATTGGATCAGATATATTTCCACAGAAGTACCACTGAAATGATTTATTCAAAGGTGGTTAACAAAACCATGAGTACTACCATGCTTCAAAAGACTGTATCTAATTTAAAGACTCAAATGAAATTAGACAAGGCATCTCTACATGCTAAGGATTTGAGGATCAAATCCTTAGAAGATTTGGTGATAGAAACTAGAGTGGATCCAACATTGAAGTTGCTAATACATTGATAAGGCAAAATATTGAAGATATTGCTGCCTTGAGAAAGCAACTTAAACTTCCATAGAGTGAGCACCCATAGGCGAAAGAAATTATTTAGGAGAAAATAGAGAAAGATGAATTAATGCAGTTAGTTTTAAAGATGACAGCCCAAATTAAAGAAATGGAGAATCAGACAGAAACTTTGATAAAGGAAAATGAAACATTGAAAAGAGAAAATGAGGTCTCCATTCACACAGTCATTCCAACTGTCGGTACTGCTGTTCCTTCTACACTGGCAGAGCATTTGGCACCAAAAGGAATATTGGCAACTGCAGTGTCAATAACATAAATAGATACCTTTTCCACTGCATCATCTACATCACAGGTACAACAAGAAACATGTACAACAAACTTAGTTAAATCTATGGAAGAAATGTCCCTTAAGAACACTGAGATCAATAACTTAAAGAAGCCAAATAAGGATCTTGAATCCTCATACAAGAATGCTCTAATCATATCTAAGGGACATGAACAGAGAGAAACCATAATTCAAGAGCAGATAAAGATTTTACAACAACAGGTCAATTTCAGTGAACATGTATCATACATCAAGAACTATCTGTGGAACAACATAATTGAAGGCATACATCTACAATGGCCTTCAATCCAAATCATTTATGAGCAGAAGGAACTACTTAAAGTAGCACAAGTAGAAATTCAGAAAACCAAAGAAGAAGTGGTTGACAAACCTTCTCAAGCTTTGAAAATTCTTACTTTTTTAAACAACAAAAACAGAGAAGAGCTTGAAGAGCTAAAAATTCATGATAGGACTAAAAGCATTCTACAAATCAAGAAAGTCCTAAACAAAAGGAATATGATGAACAATTTGGAGGAGAGATGTAAAGACATGAATTTGTCAATCACAAATTTTTTGGCCAAATACACTATACTAACACAAGCAGGCCTTCCAAAAATTCATGCCTTAAATGAAAAGTTAATGGTGTAGAAGGATTATGATAATAAAATTAGGGCTCATGCCAAAGAGCAAGGTAGCAAACCTTTGCCACAAGGATCCCCAAGTGGTAAAGTGGTTTTGCAATATTTTGAGAATTTATTTTTCCTACAAAATGAAATTAAACACATATTCATGGTCAAACCCAACTTTGCAAAGTATACAGAGGCAGATGAGAGCTACAGGAAATTGAAGAACATGAGAATTCCCAATGCAGAACAATGGCAAGAATTCACTTATTTAATATAAAAACATGCAAACTGAGTAGAACAAAAGTAGTCATATTTTTCATCTTTACAATTATCAAAGGGTAAAATTTGCAGTTAAAGTGTATCAAGTGTGAAAGCAGAGTCAAAGAGTATCAAGTATGAAAAAATTCAATTCAATTTTACTGCTGTAAATTCTTCATTTTACAGCAGAAGAGTAATAAATGGATAGCGTAAAGAGTATCAGAGATAAAATCACAGGTTAAATAATGTGAATTGGAAAGAGTGTCTTCCAAGCTATCTTCTAACCAGATATTGTTTCCAAGTGCCAGCAAGCATCTACAAAAAAGTAACAAATCAATTTTTGATAAGATAAATTGGTTCTATTTTCCTTGATAAGAGAAAAACTTGCCTGTTTGTTGTGCAATTGTCCCTCTTTTTATGTAATAAATCTTTATTTTCTCCTAGAGATTTTCCTACATGTCTCTCAGATATTTTGTAATAATTTTGTATAAATAATTCACTCTTTGAAGTATTAAGGGTGGAATAAAATTTTTCAAGACTACTATAGACATTTTTGCTGAATACATTGGAGTTTGTGTGAGTCAATTTGTGAAGCAGAAGACTGGAACTAAGTCATACAGACATCATAACTCATGATTCTTGTGCTGATCAGATAAGTCAAGTATTTTCCTGTTTTCAGTGTTTATCTTTCTAAGTTCCATACATACATTTACATGTTTTCAGTCTCGAATGATTAACTAGGAGGATTTATAAAGGATTAGTGTGAAAAGCTCCCTGTTTTTTACTAGTTATTCATTGATATGTTTTCTACTGATAACCGGACTTAAGAATTCTTAAATGCTCTTAGTACCTATTTGAACCCTTTCTTTCATCTTCATTTCTATAACTGAAGGATCCTTCATTTCCCTTTTGTTCAGATTTTTCCATTTCATCAAAAAGCCTATTCCAAACCCTTTGAAGGTCATCTACCCTGCCCTTAGTACATTTGATCTTTTGACCTTATTTCCCAGCTCTGCTTTCCAAGAAGTTGACTCCATAGCCCAATGGTTAGTTAGATCTCTTTTTGGTTTACCTTGAAATACTTTTTATTCTCACCAAACATTCAAAATCAAACCAATTTGCCCAATAATACCTAGCCTAAAATTTAATTCAAAACAAAGTTAAATCTTAAGGAGAGATCCCTCTCCGGAATTTAGGAAGGCTAGATCCTGAATTTCAAAAGAGGTTCTTGGTTACCCCTGGTTTTCTTTAACTATAAATTAAAATCCCACGACCTAAGAAATTACTAGGTTGATAACAAGCCACATGAAGGTTGGGAGGGAATTTGTCAACCCGAAAGGCAAACCAACCATTTTAAAAGGTCATCCCTCGATTTGATGGTGGTCTTCCACGCATTAGAGGGTTCAATTAGTACCTAGTGATAATCGGAATTCAAGTAAATTATGCTGAAATATTTGCCCCCCTTGATTTGGTCGAGAAGGTCATCAATCTATGGGATTGGATACCTATTTCAGATAATGATCTTATTCAGTGCCCGATAGTCAATACAAAGTCTCCAGGTGTTGTCTTTTTTTTTACCAACACGATGGGGCTCCCACTAGGTGATGAAATTGGCTTGATGTGCGGAAATTCCGACACCTGTTTCCGACGCTTTTGACCAAATGTCGGAAATTTTCCCAATTTTTTTCCATCCCACCCGAAACCGTCTCTATACCGACGTCTATAGAAAAGTGTCGCAATACCGACACTTAAAAACGTGTCACAATTGCGACGTTTAGAGGAAGACGTCGCAATTGCGACACCATGGCCCAAAGCGTTGCTATTGAGACGACTCTAAACGTCGCAACTGCGACACAATGTCTAGGTGTCGCCATTGCGACGTTTGGAGGCACCCGTCCTAATAGCGACGCCTTTTCCGCCGTTGGTATAGCGACAGTTATTTTCGCGCTACATAAAAATACCAAACTTATATGCGCGCTACATAAAAATTCGAAACTTATATGCGTGCTACATAAAAATGATTTTATTGTTTCATATTTGTCGCAATAGCTACATTAACGTTTGATATCACGCGCGCATTCGCCCTCTGCTCTTGCAGAATAGCATTTGCCCTCAGCATTCGCACTCAGCTCTTGCAGAACAGCATTTTCCCTCAGCATTCGCCCTCAGCGTTCACCCTCAGCTCTTGCAGAACATCATTCGCCCTCAGCTCTTGCAGAACAGCATTTGCCCTCAGCTCTTGCAAAATGGTAAGTTCTTACTGCAGGCCCTTCCTCCTATAGTATGGTTGACTCTATTTGGGTTTTTTTGGTCAATTCCATTGGATTGTGTTAGGCTGTAGGGTTCTCTGTAGATGTCAAGAGTCAAGATTCAATACCCTCTATTATCTTCATCACCCAATACAAGATTTAATTTTTCCCCAAAGAAATGCTTATTAATTTGGCAGCCATTATTTCTCCCTGCTTTAAAAACCCTACATTTAAATGAAAACAAGCATTGCATTTCAACTACACAAATCTATTAGTGTTCAAATGTACATGTGTGCTACATTAATGTCTGATATCATGCGCGCATTCGCCCTCCGCTCTTGCAGAACACCATTCGCCCTCAGCTCTTGCATAACAGCATTCGCCTTTAGCATTCGCCCTGAGCTCTTGCAGAACAGCATTCGCCCTCAGCATTCACCCTGAGCTCTTGCAGAACATCATTCGCCCTGGATTCGCCCTCAGCTCTTTCAGAACAACATTCACCCTGCATTCGCCCTCAGCTCTTGCAGAACAGCATTTGCCCTCAGCATTCGCCCTCAGCGTTCGCCCTCAGCTCTTGCAGAACAGCATTCGCCCTCAGCTCTTGCAAAATGGTAAGTTCTTAATGCAGGCCCTTCCTCCTATAGTAGGGTTGACTCTATTTGGGTTTTTTTGGTCAATTCTATTGGATTGTGTTAGGCTGTATGGTTCTCTCTAGATGTCAAGAATCAAGATTCAATACCCTCTATTATCTTCATCACCCAATACAAGATTTAAATTTTTCCAAAGAAACGCTTATTAATTTGGCAGCCATTATTTCTCCCTGCTTTAAAAACCCTACATTTAAATGAAAACAAGCATTGCATTTCAACTACAAAAATCTATTAGTGTTCAAATGTACATGTGTGCATCACTTGTGTAGGGTATTCCTTTTCCACTTTCAGATTATCCAAGAATGTGTGCAGTATAGTTCATATTTTTTTTTATTTAGATTGCCTTGAAAAAGGAAAGGTAAATTATTTCCCATGGAAAAAGAAGGTTTTCCCTTTTTATAGGTTGTTTGGACTTACGTGGAAAAATTTATGGTATGACTTTCATATTATGTAGTTTAAATTTGAATTAACAGATTATTCTACATGAAAATATAATTACCTATGTGATGTCCTTCATCACTAATTAAAATTATAGGGTTTCAATTTCCTAGACTCTAACTCATCTGATGCCAAATTCTAGGTTCTCATTGGTGGATCACTCTTCCATTGATTTCCTTTCCCTCTGGATCTTGTCATACTTTAAAAGTCATCAATGATACATATATTATTTCAGGTATCCCAAAAGGCTTTATAGTAGAACATATTGTGAATTTTTTTGACACTTGAGGATTCTTTTTAGAACTGCAACGCGGTCTATGCTATCGAGTTATATACCAAGCAACTTGTCCTTAATAACCACACTATGAGGTAGGTTCAACCAGCTTGAACTTGTTGGGACATAGCATATGAAGTTGTGTGATGAGTCCATATCACAGGTCTACTATGGTGACAAAAGTGAAGACACATAATGATAGTTATTATGTTAACATTACTAGAAACATTTTCGAAATTATCCATGTTATCAAGATGTCAAAATTCCAGGCATTAGGTGTCAATACTCGTAGCTAATAGATAATAATAATAATATAAAAAAATCACAACTTTATTCTTGAAATATGATTGTTACACATCGGTAACCTAGTTCATGAGTTACTATCACCCAAAGATTGCAAAACAAACTTAAAATATAAATTAAACCAACATGAGAATCCAACTAAGGGTTTCTCGACAAAATCATGCCATAACCTGGCATTTTGAAACCCAAATTTGAATCCATCATAAGTAATACAATGCAAACTCAGATGGATTTTCAATGCATGTTTGCATGCTACACTTATTCTCCGTCTAGATATCATTTTTTAAATGGAACCATTAGTCAAGTCCACAGTCCTTTTTATGTGAAAAATTTCAGCTCTATTTGAGCTCTTTTTTGCTCCACCACCTCCATAAACCAGTGTTACACGGGGTCTCGCCCCCCCACCTAGGGGTCTAGATTCCTCGCCCCCTCGCGCTCCGGGGTCTTGGGGACTTCTAGGGGATGTTTCCTTCACGCCCCCTCACGTCCCCTCACCGCCCCTTTTAGTTTATGGTTTCGTGTTAAAAGTTGATGTGCCACTTAGCATATTTGAGAATCCAAGTGATTCTGATTCAGATGGTGACATGGCTGATCTTGATATATTCGTGCAGAAGTTGGATGCAGAGACTAGTGGGGCATTAACTTGAGCATTTATGCTCATTTATCAGTATGATGATATCATTTGATATTCATATGTTATGTTTTATGTTTCAGACATAACTTATTTGCGTTTAAGTTTTATGTTTCAGACTTGAGTTGTAAACTTTAGTTTAAACTCTATTTTGAATCTTGATATAATATGTCATATGATATCTTAAACTTTATTTTCTTTGTACATTGTTAGTAGTTACATTAATGATTATATAGTTACAAACTTACAAACTTACATGCATGATTGTATGATGTATGTTTTAACTTTTAACTTTTAAATTTGTTTCAATTATATGATTCATCATTCATCGATTTGTAATTTTATCATTTATGATTTATCTTTCATGATGCAAGTGTATGATGATTGTATATACATTACTTGCAAAAATATAGTTACATTTTAAATATTAAATTTTATAATTTTTATGACCCCGACGTCCCCCCACGTTTCCTAAAAATTGGTAGGGAGCTTTTGCATAGGCCGCTCCCGCGCTCCCTCGTCCCCTCGCTCCCACCTCCAGGGGACTTGGTGGAACATTGCCATAAAAATATGCAAAAATATATCATGATCTTGGAATTCCATTACATATGTATGTGCCAATGTTCCATAATCTTGCCCCATCATCAATGTAAGAAATTTCCATTGAATATCAAATTATGGAGGGGGGGAACTTTTTGCTGCAACATTTGGCTCAAAATCAGGGACCATCTCCGTATGAGGTGAGTGAGAACTATAGATATTTGAAGAAGTATATTAGTGCCTTTTCCTCTGGCCATGGAGTCATATACAGTTATCCATCACAAAAATTTGTCTTTGTTCATTCTCACCTTGAAAGTTGCAAAAAATCATGCCCTAATTGAAACGACACTAAATTTGAAAGATATAATAAAAATGCAAGCTAGAAGTGCCCTATTAATACAAAGGGAAAACCTTCCTACCTACCCTAACTAAGATAAATTTTGATTGAATAGGAAACATGATATTGCCAATGGAGTTGATCCAACAAATTGTTAAATGTATGGGACTAAATCATGCATTTGATTTCCAGGGAAACATGCACATGAAGAGAAAAAGTGCAGAATTAATGGAAAATCCATACATGCCACTTATAAAAACTACACCGAAAGGTCAAAAAATACTTAAGGCCTTAAATTAATTTGAATCCAAAAATGACAAAACAGGATTAGTGAAAACACGAGAGTGGTGTGGGTGAACAACATAAATAAAAAGTGAAGATACCTTTCCGCAAGATGCCTTTGTCACCGTTGTATGAAAACATGTTTTCCTTTCCCTTTATACATGCAAGTGAATGCATTATAGGTATGGTGTTTTCCCAGAATAGGAGAATCCTACTTAAATACATCATTCGTGGATTGAATGTTTGGGTGCCTTAATGTGCAATGACATGTTTCCAGGACTGAATTCAATGCAAGGCATATTTGAAACTCTAACTCTGTCTTCCGGTGTCTTATTAGAAATTATTTTAGTTTTCATTTTGTGTTTTCAAGTTAGATATTGTTTTCAAGTTCTTACATTTATAATTTTATTGCAATGTGGCAGACTGATCAGAGCAGTGCAGGAACAACCCCGAGACGGGATGATCGTGGAAAGAGGCCAGCGGAAGAACATGTAAAGTGCCAGCATTGCTCTATCTTTAGGTATTTTAGTTATTTACATAATTGAAACAATATTAATTTTGTTCAAATATGCAGACACCTAGCCATGGTACGCCTGATGATTCCCTCTTTGAGGAAGAGCTTTTTTCATCCCTATCTCCAGTGTTGTTGTTGCAAAAAAAGGCACGAGATGCAACGTCGGAATTTAATGCTTTGATAGATGCGCCTCAAACACCTGAAACAGAAGAGAGGATACAACATCTTATGAGGAAGCTAAATAGATATCAGGTAATAATAAAAAGTCAAAAGGATATTTTTTTTGTTCTACATGAGATGAATTGTGATAGTTTGATTTTTAATTTTTACATTGACTAAACTAACAAAAAGTTCTTTTGTATGTAGCTTTTTTTGGCATTTGCTGAACCCGGTGTTGGTGGTAGTGGGACACAAGGGCAAGAGATTGCCCAACAACCCTCTCGTACACCTTCTACTCCTTTAGGTGCTAGCCAAGAAACACACCCTGCCCAAGCTGACACCCAGCCAACTGCTGAACGTGTTGGCAATGATGAGGTTGATATGGCCAACTACATTATTGCGTTTCCTGGAGCTACACGTGTCAGCTCCACAGGGACCATTAATGGCACGTTGTTGGTGAACGATGAGGGTGTCCCTATAAAGCATGTACAACTCCCACGTAAATTTTAATATTTTAACTATTTCATGTACTTTATCTAAAACATATTTATCATGATTTTTATTTTTAAATTAATGATAATATCTTCTTTTTCTTTTGGTTTTATTCTGTGTAGGAAACAATGAGTTCTACAGGATTCTGGAGAGGCATGCGTTGGTAATTTTTGGCCCAACCATACGTACAGGGTGGAATTCCCAGAATTCCAACCTGAAAAAAGAACTTCTAGATTATCTAGAAGCCCTTTTTGGGGTCGGCACATTTGACAGAAAAGCGGTGGCTCAGGTAGCCAGCAAATATTTGAAATATACCAGGGACACCTATAGGACGCAATTGCAATTTAACCCTAGATATGAGCGTCCTCTCGCAGTTTCAGAGAGTGAATGGAGAGCACTCATCCATGACGGAAAAGAGAAAAGGGCAAAGAAAGAAGGAAAAATGCCAACTGGACCCGCAAGGTAAATTACAACTTTAATTCAATAGCTTTAATTTTCTTTATGTCTAAAATAAAGTGTGCTACGTCATATCTGACTTCAATCTTTTGATGCTAGGTTTCCTGACACCTCAAAGGCAACCAAAGCTAGGATTGAGAAAAAGGGCCATCACAAGCTCGGCCAAGGTGGCTACTTGAAATTAGCTGCAAGAATTGTAATTAAGTAGCTAAACATCTTATAATTAATTGTATCGCCTTCCAACCTTTTTGTAATCCTATTAGATATGATTAAAAATACACAATCATATATAATGTAGGGTGATGACTTCGGAACAATAACTACAGAGGAAGATAAAAATATCGCTTTCCGTTTTGGCTATCAAGCTGTAGTTGAACGTCGCAGAAGCTTGGGGCAGGTCCCAA
This sequence comes from Pinus albicaulis, assembly GCA_034641835.2. Lineage (NCBI taxonomy): Eukaryota > Viridiplantae > Streptophyta > Pinopsida > Pinales > Pinaceae > Pinus > Pinus albicaulis. Next base: position 587,565,216 of record CM076578.1, on the reverse strand, counting down.
GATCTACAATGCCCGATAAGGTAAAACATTAACCTTTCAATATTTTTGTTTTCGTCCATAAATTTAATGTCTAACAACTTTGTTTAAATCAGGGGAGCAACACTATCGACGAGGCAAATAACCCAGTTTTAGAGCCAGATGTAGATGATCCTCTCGTGCAACCTGATCATTGTAGTGGGGACCAGGCCGACAATGCTGCTATCAGTGAGGGCCGTGACGGTAATTAATTTCCACTTATAATTTTTTCTAATTATACCTTGATGGTTGTCCTTATAACGTTTTTTTGTTTAAATGACAGAGAATGTTTCCCTTGAGGATCTTACCACCAGAGAGGAAGACAGGGCAACAGTCCCAACGGCGACAACTGGTGCACCAGGTAAATAATCTCATTGAAATTTTTTTTATTAATATTACCGAACTAGTTCAATGATATTTAAAAACCGATAATTAAAATTTAATATTATCTGTTTTTGGAGGCGATGCCCTGTCACTGGATGAGACCAGACATCGTGACAATGCAACTAGGTCAGCGGCGACAACTGGTGCACCAGGTAAATAATCTCATTGCAATTTTTTTTATTAATATTACCTAACTAGTTCAATGATATTTAAAAACTGACAATTAAAATTTAATATTATCTATTTTTGTAGGCGATGCCCCGTCACTGGATGAGACCAGACATCGTGACTACGCAACTAGGTCAGCAGTGCGGGTCGAAAGGCATGAAACAGGAGCAAAGCACGATGATATTGATGATGTAATTAGGAGCTTTAGAAATAGGAAGAAGAAAAAGAAAATTTGATAATGTAAAATATTGTATTATTATAAGACAAACGTTACCATACTTGGAACATTTTTTGTGTTATATAAAAAACTCATTTATCATACTATTTTTATGTCAAGCATTAATTGCAATGTTTCCTTGCGTACTTTTTGTTGAATTGTTTTTTTATTAGTTATTGAATATTTTTTTATGCTCATGAAAGTAAAAAATGAAATATAGATTGGGTATTGGGGAATTGAGAGTGATGTGAGGGGGGGGGAGGGGCCATAAGAGCTTCCACCTTCACGTGGTTGGCCCTGTTTGGTAGAGAATAATTTATTGGAGCGATTTAATCTTGGAGCAAACCTCCCTTGATCCAGCGTAGCAACAAAAAAGTCACTGTTGACTTAGTTGCTACTCTTTTAGATCGTGGGAGGCTTGTTCCAAGTTCATGCGACTCCAATAAATTGTTCTTGAAACGAAGAGGAGCTTATTCAGGTATGTTTTGACATTTTCAACATATGTTCTAACATTATCATAAGAATGCATCTTAGAGTAGAAAATACTACATCAATTACTTGTATTTATTGTATAGATAATGATGGATTTTGATTGACTTGGCAGTGCAGGTACAAATCCTCTTGCATCATGAGCAATACAACTTGTCAACCAGGTCATGTCCAGGATATTTTTGCTTGTGCGCTTGACCAGGTTCGTAATGTCACATTTTTTAAGTTCCTTTACAGTTCATAATTCAATATTAAGCTTGTTCATGATTATTATCTAGGTTTTTTGTATGTTTTTTTTCATCTATTTGATTGTAAGCAACTCTGCATGTTTCCTGTTGTTCACTATGATTTATCCCATTACCACTCCCAGGATGAATCCGAATTTATTGTTACATAGGTTACTTTATTGTTACTATGATTTCTCCATTTACGATTTCATAGGTTACATCATGTAAAGTTGTCAATCTCAGGTTGGTGATGAGCTTTAGTTCTCCAGATTTGGGGCTTTTCCGATATTTTCTCCCTCATGTCATTCCTGCATCACCTCGTTGTTTGAGCATGCCAATTGTCTACCACTTGTACCAATTGGCACATGTCAATCCCTCAGTGGTGCCACATTTCACCTATTTTCAGTGAGAGTTTAGGGTTTCTCTAACATAGCTTCAGAAATCCGATTCAGTGCCTGCTTGAATATTGTCACATAATACTCATGGTTTGGATTGATGAGCATGTTCTCAATGGTTGGTTGATTCATAAGAACCACCCATATAGTCATCTTGAGATATTTCAGAAGTTTTCTCGGGTTTCCTTTTTCACCGTTTCTAGTGGGTGGGATGGTGTGGGGTGATCCATCAATATTGGTGCTCTTGTAGTAGGGAATTTGTTTTTGGGGATATAAAGGAGCATTTGATGTAGATATCCCATTGGATGCATTCATAGATGGGCACTAGAGGTCAAGAATTTAAATTAAAAATATGCAACCTCTAGCATGGCAACCTGAAGGCCGCAAGAGACACTGGTTAAAGATTGTTTTGTGCTGGCCTTAATATAGTCGTGATTTATTTTTATTATCTTAATGCAAATATATAGTCCGGTCTCATTAAAATGAGGATTGTGGTTGTATTTCTCTTTGGTTGTTTCTCTCTTAATGCTCCAGAAGTTGCCAAAAGTTGCGATAGTTGTTTAGTTTGCCTGTTACAACTTAAAAGTGGTTTTTAGCAATGGGAGTCATGTTTTTTAAGGTTTATACTAATATGAAGATCTTGTAATTCTATATTCAGCATAAGAGAAGATGGCCTCTGCTTTGGGCGGTATGACAACAATTGCCACATCTACCTCATTGGGTAACAATGGAAAGGGGAAGAAGTTGGGTGCAATGTTTGATAATTATGGCAGACAATTGTCTTCTCTTTCAGTTTTTTCACCATTTCCTTTAATCGCTCAAGCAGAAGAGGGACTCTGAGATTACGCGATAGAGAGAAGGTAGTTAATACAAGAGCTATGGAAAAGGAGTTGTACTTCAACAAGGATGGCTCAGTGACAAAAAAATTGCAGGTCAGAGAAAAAATTATGTTTAAAGGAAGGTCACCTGCACGTGAAACTTCACCGCGGTGGATCTTTCCTTGTCCACTTATATTCGATTTTAATGTGTTATTTTAATTTTTCATGGAGGGTTGTTTTGGCATATGGTCTGGCATTCAATTACACACTTACCGAAAGCATTGTCAATTTGTCTTGCAGGCAGTGTGAACAAACTTGCTGATCTTGTTGGAGTCACCCTTGGGGCGAAGGGAAAAATGTTGTCTTGGAGAGCAAGCATGGTTCTCCGAAAATAGTTAATGATGGTGTGACAATAGCTAAGGAGGTAATTTGTAGATGTGTGCTCTGGTTTTATTTTTAACGTTGTATTAGTTCCCCTCTTAAATGTCTTAGATTTGTTAGGCATAATTTGAAAACTCAAAGGTGAAAGGAAACATATTTGTTACCCAGTGGTCTACTTGGCCTATGGACTAGCCACATTAGAGTAATGCATAAAGCTTTTCACAACAATAAAAGGAAAGGGTTACGGCTGAGTCAAATTTTATTTTTATTGACAGTGTAATGAAATGTATCTCAATGCTATGGTTTTGGCCTTTTTATTGGTTGAATTAGAGGACCCAGTTGAAAATATTGGGGCCAAGTTGGTAAGGCAAGCTGCGCCAAAGACAAATGATTTAGCTGGGGATGGAACCACAACATCTATTGTTCTTGCACATGTTGGAATATTGAAAAATTCCAGAACAATGAATGGAGAATAAATCTCCTTTCCTCTAACACAGAGAAAATAAAAATTTCTTTGACAGGAGACAAAGTTTCAATACTTTGAAAACAAACTTCTATTCCCTTCAATAACTCAAAAAAAAACTATTACACTACTTCCTCACTGAGAGGGATTACAAAATTATGACTGCTACAAAACGCAATGCATAAAACCAACTCACTGTCTGTTCAAAACAAACATACTCTGTCTCTAAAACACTCTGCTGTGTTTTTCCCTTTCGCACTGCTGTGCATACACACTTAAAAAGTTACACTCAGTCTTTCACTTTTTACACACTGCTGTGTAATAAAAAATTTACGTACTGTCTATAAAAAAAACTACCAAGATTTTTTGACCTTTTTATTTTTATATGCCGTAACATATAAAACATATTATAATAAACCCTCTTTTAAAAAAAATAAAATTAAAACTAAATTCTATGGCCTCTTTTATTTCGCATATGATATATATATATATATATATATAACATATGTTTAAAACATATGTATATATTAAACTATAAAAACATTAAAGAACCCTTTCCGTCGGACTTCAAAAGTATGAATAGATTGAATTTCAAACCAAATTCGCGTTCCAAAATGGGATGCTGACGTCTGCCTAATTTTAACTCGAATTCTCAATCCAATGTGCCCTATAAAAAATTCGGGTCCGGTTTTCAAGTTTTCAGATTCCCTTCAATTTCATGCGATCCAATATTAATGCTCCACGTGTCCTCCTTTTGAATGTACAAAACTGTCAGGTAAATTTCTGTTTGTTTAATTTTTGGTTGGTGAATTGAGTTAATGCTGGTTGTTGTGTTTAAATACAATCCTGTATAGAAATATGGTTGCGGCTGTCTACAAAAAAAACTTGCAGGAATTTTAAATGCTGAATTAAATTTCTGGATGGCATGCAAGCAACCTCCAAAAAAAAATGTTGCTGCTGCATCCGTCCTTCTGCTGCAGCAGTTGAAGTTAAAATTCAACAACATAGGGTTTAATAAGTGAGGGTGTAAAGGTAACTTTTTGTCGATAGTACTGGATTAAGATCATCTATTCATTTTTGTAGGGTCTTATGGTGTTTGGTTTTTTAGTTTTGGGTTAGGCTTATTGAGTCTAAGATAGTTTTTGAGTGAAAAAATTGCTATCAGGTATTAAAAAAATTTGGTTCTTTTGTCAAAATTTATGAGCTTGTTAGGAAATACAAAACCGACAATGGTTGTATCTTAAATTTGTGGAAAATAATTTGAAATGAAACCTTTTTGTTTAGGTTGTTGCAGCAGGTGCAAACCCTATTCAAATTACTAGGGGCATTGACAAGACAATAAAGGCCCTTGTTTCGGAACTCAAAATTTTGTCAAAGGAGGTAAACGCTTGCCTTTTGAGTAGGCCGGTTTTCCTTTTTGCTGATGGTTTGGTGTATCTAATTGAATTAGTTGCCTAAGGTATTTTTGGTTGCAAACTCCTTTTCATTTTTCATACAATATTGGCCTTGTGGAATACATTTGATTGTGTGGTCTTGTTAGATCTACAACATTTGTAGTTGTTTAGTCTTATGGACGAGGTGCACTTTTATTATGGAAATAGTTGATGCAATATTGTCATTTAATCCTTACTGCAGGTAGCATGTTGAGAAGTTTCTTGTGAAACATTTGGTATTCAAAATGAAACTTGATCCTATAGAGAATCATGCACTTGACTTCAAAATTCATATTCAAAGTGTGCCAGACAATTCTTGCAAAATTTCAAATATTTATGTTGTTTTAAACCATTATCTTTTTCATGTATTGGATGCTGAAAATGTGAAAAAGACTTTGGTATGAAACCAATTGGTGAATAATTTCCCGCAAAACAACCACTTCCAAGACATGATTTAGAAGTAGAACAAATGTGCTTATGAATCATAGAAAGATATCCTTGATGCATTGTCAATGTTTGGCTAGGGTTATTTTTGGAGAAAATAACTCCTTATTCCTAGAATAGTGATCTTCAATACAAGTAAATGCCAGAGAAGAGAGATCATCGTGTGACGCAACAAAACTGAAATTGGACCCCCAAGGAGAGCTGGTGTGTCTACAATCGCTCTGTCAGCATTTTCCCTTGGTGTACCACGTTCTTTTCCTCCAGCCTGAGTCTTAATTGACTTCTTCTTTCTTCGGGTTTATTTATCAAATTCGTAGAATTTGATAAATAAATACTATCCATAATGGTTGGACTTTAATTTATATTCCCGACTTTATATTATCTCCAATCCTTATAACCAATGTTTAACTTTCAACACTTTGTATTTATACTCCACGTTTCTTTTTAAATAAATAACTTGTAATGAACTTTCGGCTCTATATTTCACTACCTAGCCTTACAACAATCACGCTCCAGACTTATGCTAATTATCCGCCAATTGTTTAATTAAAAAATTTCATTATACTCCGGCCCCACCTATATATATCAATAACCAATAAAACACTCGTATCGTACCTGGCTATCCTCCGCACACCTTAGTTAACCTCCGGGCAAGTTCAACGTGCGACCACAGTCCGATGGCCCTTCTCCAAATCAACGACTCTTGGCAATTTCGCTCAGCTTCCAACGTCGGGCTTTAACATGCGATGGAGTGGGTTAAACGGTGGTTTTCCGGGGGTCACTTCGCCACGTGTCGCATTCCCTATGGAATCGCTCGTGAATAGGAAATACCGCCTACTCCGCAAAAGCGGTGCGATATGGGCAACCCGCTTTTGTGATTCCGCTCGTGGTTTTGGTGGAGGGCTTGACCACGGGTGCAAGTCTGGTTCCGCTATCCTTTTGTTTGTTAACTCATGTCCAATCCTCGAGTTAGGTTCCGAAAGCACAACAATTTTGTCCCTTTATTAAGCGGGATTTTTATATTTGAACAGTTTTCACGACCCCGGTTCTCTACATAGACCTCGCCTTGGATATTTTTACATAAAAATGATTGTTCTCAATAATTATTTATATAACTTTTCCACATGTTTAGTGTGGTATTCCCATGATTTATTATAAATATGTGTATTATCAAAGAAAACCAACACAAATTTTATAAGATGGGATCAAACAAAATTGTTCTTGAGTCGAGCCCGCTGGACTTCAAACGACGATAAACCATAATTCAAACCAAATTCGCGTTCCAAAATATCCTGCTGACATCGGCCAATTTTGTGACGCGAATTTCTTATCAAATTCGCCCTAATATTTTACGGGTCCGGATTTCCACTGCGCGAGCGGCCCAAACAAAGATCCGCTCCAATCAATTTCTGCCACGTGTCCTCAATAAAAACTTGCCTTACTCCCAGCTGCGGGTGCATTCGATGGCGTTTAAGGTGATGGGACATGGATATGGCGATTTCATATCAATCGCATTAACATTTAACGCTGTTCAATTAAATTTTCACATCAAATTTGCATTAATTAATTTTTAACATTGTTCAAGATCGGACCTCCACTCCTCTTAGCGATTCCACACGCTCCAATTTGATCCGGCCTTCGGCTCTCATTATTAATGATCAGAGATTAATTATGACGGGCGTCCTTTGATTTCATTGCAGACGGGTCGAAAAAATGGCATTTAGCCATGGTTTTTCAGACAAGCCGGTTGCTGGATTACACTGCCTGCTAACTGTGACGATAAGGAGAAGTGGCCAGCTGAAATTCTGCCTAGACGTTGCTGCATATTTTCATTTTTATCGGTTCTGTCTCTGTCTGTCTTCCTCTGTTAATTGCAATTCTGCTTCTTCGTCTCCTCTTGTGCCCACTATGCCTGAGATTGCACCCATGCCTCGCGTGCGTCATAGGATGCATTGCCGCAGGGGGAGCACTAGACGTCAACCCCGGCGCGCTCCCTCCAGCCCCTCAATAGAGTCGACTTCCGACCAGTCCAGTGATTATTACTTAGGTCGATATCCAAATACTAGGAGTGGGCGGGGTCGGCTTGTAGCATCTGGCCACCGTATGGATTCCCCTGCTCCTAGCTTCCCCACCGTTAGTTCACCTTCTCCCACGACGCGCACTGCACAATTTTCCTTTAATTTCTCTCTCAACCGCCCAAGAATCACGGCTTTAGTCACTGTGGTCTTCCGCGAGGAGGCCCAAACGGAGGAAGAATGCACTCGTCCGGCGGGTCTGAGATCGGAAAAATCCGGCCAGCATTCCGGCCTTTAGGAGGGGAGCCGTGGCATGCATGTGGAGGTAGCACCTAGCGATCCTGGACCTTCCGAAGGATGGTGCCGAATCGTGGAGGAACCACCGGAGGAGTAGTTTGGTTAATTTGTTTTTCTTGCTTAGCATGCCCACTTAATTGGGCTGCTTTTAGTTTATTTTACTGTGCTGGACCTTTGTAATATTTTTGAATTCTGTAAATTAAACGTTCAAGACTGGTTTCCCCGTATGAGGGCAGTCTTCTTAATTTTTTGATTTTTTGATGACAAATTTGCCATGAGTATTGCCAGGCAATGTTTTTGACTTCGGTGTAATTTTATTCGCAATGTTAATAGATTAACTTTACTTAGAATTCTCACATGATTAGCGTTTTTCTTGATCTGTTCAAGGATTTTGGGTACTTTAATTTGTATTTAGCACAATGGACGTCAGTACTCTATCTGTTGCTTTACTGTTCTACATACTACTATTTCACTTTCTTATAGATGCCTCGGGCATATTTGAATGCTTTCTCAGATTGTCGATAATCTCCATGTGGACCGTTACTGGATTTTATATCATGTCCCTGCATGTGACATGGGGTATTTTTCTATCATTGTCTGGGGTGGGACTTCCACTTTTCTGGATGGATATTTGGGTTCCAATCTTCAGATGTGAAAATGTAATGACTTCATGGACTGTTTTACTTCATATAATATATTCAAAATAACGTTTTTTCTCTTCTGAAAAAAAAAATGATTAATGTTTATCATTCTGCCTTCAAAACTAGCGATGCTTGTCTATGTTGCTGGTTTATTAATATGGTCTGATGGTCTTTTTATATTTTGGACATATCACACTCCTCACATGATTAGCGTTTTTCTCTGTTGCAGGATTTTGGGTTCTTTAATTTGTATTTGGAACAATGGACGTCGGTACGTACTCTATCTGTTGCTTTACTATTCTACATACTGCTATTTCACTTTCTTATAGATGCCTTGGGCATATTTGGATGCTTTCTCAGATTGTCGATAATCTCCATGTGGACCGTTACCGGGTTTTATATCAAGTCGCTGTATGTGACATGGGGTATTTTTCTATCATTGTCTGGGGTGGGACTTCCACTTTTCTGGATGGATATTTGGGTTCCAATCTTAAGATGTGAAAATGTAATGACTTCATGGACTGTTTTACTTCATACAATATATTCAGAACATCGTTTTTTCTCTTGTGAAAAAAAAAATGATTAATGTTTATCACTCTGCCTTCAAAACTAGCGATGCTGGTCTATGTTGCTGGTTTATTGATATGGTCTGATGATCTTTTTATATTTTGGACATATCACACTCCTCACATGATTAGCGTTTTTCTCTGTTGCAGGATTTTGGGTCTTTAATTTGTATTTGGAACAATGGACGTCGGTACTCTATCTGTTGCTTTACTATTCTACATACTGCTATTTCACTTTCTTATAGATGCCTCACGCATATTTGGATGCTTTCTCAGATTGTCGATAATCTCCATGTGGACCGTTATTGGGTTTTATATCATGTCCCTGTATGTGACATGGGGTATTTTTCTATCATTGTCTGGGGTGGGACTTCCACTTTTCTGGATGGATATTTGGGTTCCAATCTTCGGATGTGAAAATGTAATGACTTCATGGACTGTTTTACTTCATATAATATATTCAAAACAACGTTTTTTCTCTTGTGAAAAAAAAATGATTAATGTTTATCTCTCTGCCTTCAAAACTAGCGATGCTGGTCTATGTTGCTGGTTTATTGATATGGTCTGATGGTCTTTTTATATTTTGGACATATCACACTCCTCACATGATTAGCGTTTTTCTCTGTTCAAGGATTTTGGGTACTTTAATTTGTATTTGGAACAATGAACGTCAGTACTCTATCTGTTGCTTTACTATTCTACATACTGCTATTTCACTTTCTTATAGATGCCTCGGGCATATTTGGATGCTTTCTCAGATTGTCGATAATCTCCATGTGGGCCGTTACTGGATTTTATATCATGTCCCTGTATGTGACATGGGGTATTTTTCTATCATTGTCTGGGGTGGGACTTCCACTTTTCTGGATGGATATTTGGGTTCCAATCTTCAGATGTGAAAATGTAATGACTTCATGGACTGTTTTACTTCATATAATATATTCAAAACAACGTTTTTTCTCTTGTGAAAAAAAAAAAATGATTAATGTTTATCACTCTGCCTTCAAAACTAGCGATGCTGGTCTATGTTGCTGGTTTATTGATATGGTCTGATGGTATTTTTATATTTTGGACATATCACACTCCTCACATGATTAACATTTTTCTCTGTTCAAGGATTTTGGGTACTTTAATTTGTATTTGGAACAATGGACGTCGGTACTCTATCTGTTGCTTTACTATTCTACATACTGCTATTTCACTTTCTTATAGATTCCTTGGGCATATTTGGATGCTTTCTCAGATTGTCGATAATCTCCATGTGGACCGTTACTGGGTTTTATATCAAGTCCCTGTATGTGACATGGGGTATTTTTCTATCACTGTCTGGGGTGGGACTTCCACTTTTATGGATGTATATTTGGGTTCCAATCTTCAGATGTGAAAATGTAATGATTTCATGGACTGTTTTACTTCATATAATATATTCAAAACAACGTTTTTTCTCTTGTGAAAAAAAAAAATGATTAATGTTTATCACTCTGCCTTCAAAACTAGCGATGCTGGTCTATGTTGCTGTTTTATTGATATGGTGTGATGGTCTTTTTATATTTTGGACATATTCGTTTTTCTCTGTTGCAGGGTTTTGGGTACTTTAATTTGTATTTGGAACAATGGATGTCGGTACTCTATCTGTTGCTTTACTATTCTACATACTGCTATTTCACTTTCATGGACTATTTTACTTCATATAATATATTCAAAACAGCGTTTCTCATCTTTTAAAGTTTCAATTTTTTTTTTTTTAAAATTGAACCCTCCGTCGGTCTACCGACGCCTTGTAGACATCGGAACTGCGACAACGTAGAAACATCGGAAGAGAGACAGTATGAAAACATCAGACCACATTTCGTCGGAATTGCGACAGATTACAAACGTTGGAAGAGCGATGTTCCAAACGTCGAACCACATATCGTCGGAATTGCGACAGATTACAAACGTCGGAAGAGCGACGTACCAAACATCGGACCACATATCGTCGGCATTGCGACATCTTATAGACGTCGGAAGAGCGACGTCCAAAACGTCGAACCACGTTGGGTCGGAATTACGACGGCTTTTAGGCGTCGGAAGAGCGACGTTCCAAACGTCGAACCACATTTCATTGGAAGTGCGACAGTTTACAAACGTCGGAGGCACGACGGTTTGTGAGACGTCGGAAGAGTGACGCTTGTTCGGAAGCGACGGAAGAGTTGTCGATAGTGCGACACTTTTTACGTGCGTCGGAATTGCGACGGCAAGACAAACCACGGTTTGTCCGCCCTCGAACTGTCACTCTTGCGACGACTATGTGTCGGAATAGCAACGAATTGGCCGTCGGAATTTCCGCCAAATTTTCTAGTGCCATGTTGGAGTTAGTTGGAACGTCAACTTCCTGGGGTCAAACTGTGGCATACAATCTCTGTTTGGCTATCATAATACCTCATTTCGAAGATCTCCAAGAGGAAGCTTTAATTAAAAAGAAAAAAGAAAAAAAAATTGAATGACACTTTTCTAGTCTCTTTGTTTTCCCAAAAAATGTCTTTTCAGCCATCAAAACGGCTACAAAAGTTTAAGACCCGAAAACTGCTAAAAATAGTAAGTTGTACTACAATGAAGGAAAATGAAAAGAAATGGTCGCGTCCAAGTGGAATAGGTGGGTGGAAACCAATATCCACCTGGATCAGTCCTCCCTCCTTAGGAAGAAATGGTCCCCATTGAGTTGAGTGCCTCCATGAGATGGGTAAACTTTTGTTGAACTTGGTCCTTGGTGAGCCACTTGTTTTGGTGAAGGAGTTGGCCTGTTTTGAAAACTCGATATAGTTCGATCCTTTACTGGTGATTGTTCTTTATTTATATGTCCATGATCCTATCGGCTGCGGCCTACTTGATGCATATGAGGTTGAGATCTATTGGTGTCAGCTTTTTAGCAACATTGGATGTGTCCAAAAATTGGGGAAAGTATGGTCACAACCGATCCACGTTGAATACTGGATGCAGGGCAAGGAACGATGGAATGTTTAGCTGAAATTCATTATCTCCCAAAACCTTGGTGATGGTGTACAACCCATATTGGAGCGGGTGAACCTTGTTGTGGGGCCCAACGAGGCGCTCCTTCTGCAAATGTAACCAAAATTTGTCGCACACCTGGAACTTTTGTGGAACTCGATGTTGATAATGACACTGCTTATAATTAGCATTTCCTTTTTCCAATATCTCATGGACCTATTGGAGGATGTGATGAATGGACTCAATGAAGTTGTTAGCATGGTCAACTTCAGACTAGACATCACCCAAATCTGTGTGAGTATCTGCAAATGGTATGGCCACATCAATGGGACATAGTGGTTGGAATTCCAACCCAACTTAAAAGGGAATGTGGCTAGTTGAGCTATGGAGAGCCCCGTTGTAGTTGTGTTGGACATAGGGGAGAATTCCATCCCATGTGCGTGGATGCTTCAAGTTGTACATGTGAAAAATATGCACGATCATCTTGTTGATGACCTCTATTTGGCCATCAGTTTGGGGGTGGAAGGTCGTGGACTTAATGAGCTTGGTATCAAGAATCGACCAGAGGCTTGGCCAAAATGTACTCAAGAACATGTTGTCCTGATCTGAGATAATGGACTATGGGATCCAAAAATGCACCCACACTCATTCAAAGATGAGCTTAGCAGTGGCTTCTACTGTGATACTCTTCTTGCAGGTTGCTAAAATGGCTATCTTACATAATTTTTCGACAACCGTGAACACCCAGTCATTTCCATGCTTAGTAGAAGGAAGGTGCGACATGTAATCCATGGAGATGGATTCCCAAGGCTGGCTAGGAGTAGGAAGAGGAGTATATAGGCCTTGCCTCTTGATTGTCGGTTTTGAAATGACATAGGCAATGCAAGATATGATGTACTTCCAAACATCATGTCGAAGGTTCGGCCAATAAAAATACTTCTACAACATTGCCATGATTTTCTCTACTCCGAAATGTCAAGTGACCCGACTGTAGTGCACCTCCCAAATCATCTTGGCACGCTCGCTTAGAGGAACATAGAGGTGTCCCAGGTGGCATAATATTGCATACTGGAGGTGAAAATATGGAACTTTCTTGCTTTCCAAGAGCTTTTGGTATGTGTTTTCGAATTCGAGATCGCTCATGTGAAGATGCACCCACCCCAAAGTCTTGTGTCCACAAGAGTCGAGCACAGTGGTCAACACCATAACCAGTGGTCGGTTGAGACAATTTACAGAATTATTGGTGTTTCCCTTCTTGTATTTGGTATTCAAATGAAATTGTTGCAGATATGTGGACCATCTCTTATGGAGGTTGTTCTGCAACTTCCCTTGTGTCTGTATGAATTGCAAGGGTTGGTGGTCTATGTGGAAGACATTTTCCTTCCTCATAATGAAATTATTCCATTATCAACATGCCTTCACAATATAATACATCTCTTCTTCATATGTGGGAAACTTTTAGATCAATCTGAAAGTGTCTCACTGTGATATGTCCCCGGATGCCCCTGTTGCGTAATAACTGCACCAATAGCATAGTCAAAGGCACGTGTATCAATTTCAAATGATTGTTGCAAGTATGGTAATGTGAGCACTGATGCAGAGTAGAGGTGGAACTTCAACTTGTCAAATGCCTTCTATTGGGATTCAAACCAAAATACTTTTTCTTTCACTCTGCCCTTGGTGACTTGACTCAAAGTCTAAGTGATATGAGAGAATCCCAACAGGAACTTGCGATAGAAATTGGAAAGACCCAGAAAGTTGCAGAGATTTGTTAGAGTGGTTGGGGTTGGCCAATCCCAAATAACCTGTATCTTGGTTGGGTCCACATGCCCACCCCACTCGTCATTGATGTACGCCAGATATTGAACTTGGGTCATATCAAAAGTGCATTC